>JANHFO010006718.1:7001-27622 GCA_032468095.1 Pareas carinatus | reverse complement strand
GAATCTTACCTTGTCAATAAAGAGCTGCTGCAACGATCCTTGAGCCTGTTCATTTCTACGACCCAGCACCCTCTTCAGTTACAGTATAAAATAAATCTCAGAAGCAAAGAAATATACATCAGGAATAGACTAAGGAAATTACGGTTTGCTTACAGCAACCATTTTTTAAAAATTAATTAATAAAACTTAGATGGCCACATATCTTATACACCATAATCTTAGGTGGCTCTCAACAAAACCAATAAAGCAGCAATAAAAATATTGTCAACTGTAAAAGGAATCAGGAATCATTTTGGGGGGAAATACCACCAGCTATGGCCTAAAATAATACCTTGTTTCTTAAACTTTTGGTGCTTTTTGTAAATATGTGTCTGTACACATGGGTACTTTAAATATACTAGAAGGCAGCCTTCTCCATCCTGGCACCTTCAAAGTGTGTTGCACTTCAATTCTTAGAACGCTAGTTGTGAATTCTGTAGTCTAAAGCTTTAGGAAGCCTCCAAGTTGCAAAATACTGATTTGTGGTATATTTTTTCTTTTGCTTTTATTTGGTGTTTTGAAATTTCTATATTGCTCTATTGTTGCAAGCTGCCCTCAGTCATTCAGAGGTAGGTATCATCTTATATTGAATGAATGAATGAATGAATGAATGAATGAATGAATGAATGAATGAATGAATGAATGAGGCTTCCAAGTCTTAGGTCTTAGTATCCATGCTGCAGAAATCAGTCATCCGTCAGACCTCAGCTGTAACTGATCTCATTCCATCTGTTCATTTAGGAACCAGTTGGAATCAACCCAGTCCAGGTGGAGATTGGCGAGTTTGAGGAGACCACTGTGGATGTTGAGGAGATTGTGGCTGAAAGTAAGTGGCTGCACAGCTAGATCCCTAAGATGTACTTACATAAAGTAATTTGTGTATATGCAAGATCTGTACATCTGTAACAGATACACAAATTTTATACATGTGAGATATCAAGAGATGTGAAATTGGCATCTGTTGCCATGACATGTGCAAAGTCTATTCCTAGAGGGCAAAATTGCAAATCAGTGCAAGAAGAAAATATAAATAATATTTTGCCATTTCCAAAAGAAGCCATCGGAGTGTACAGGTTTTCCTTTATATCAGGAGCCCCATTTCAGATTGTACAGTGATGATATATTCAGGATATGTTACTCTGACTGGGAATGAGAATCAAATGGGAATCCTTTGACAAAAAAAGCATTTGTTTCTCTCACACAGAGACACAGGGTTTTGATACCTGTTTTCTCCTCATATATGGGAATACTCATGGAGAAAATCTGTGTGGAGGTCCCTAGGAGTCAAGAATGATGATGGCAAGCAGTCTATCATCAGTCAATCAGTTAGAAGCATTTATGTTGCAATCCCATACACACTTTCCCTTTTGGAACAGCAGAGAACCGAAGTGCATACATTTTCATTCATCCATTTCATTACATCATTCTTGGTGACTGCACAGATCAGATTTTCTCCATGACAATCTCTCCCTAACCTGGATTTTCAGATCTTCCAACAGCACACTCTCCACTACTGTAATTGAGTCCATCCACTTTGCTTTCTTGCCTCCTATCTTTCCCAGCATTAGAGCCTTCTTCTCTAAGAGCTAGGTCCTCATATAATGTGATTAAAGTAATCTAAGCCTGGAGTCCACAAGAAGTACATAAATTTTTCATTCAGATATGGGGCTGAAAAGAACCAAGCAGGTTATTGTATCAGATCTGGAGTATAAAGAGAGTCAGGTGACACTTTAGGAAGAGTCCCCCTCTCCTTATACTGTGAATGGCATTTCACTTCCCAAATTGGGCAATCAATATGTCTCTTTACACCTCCTAGAACAAAATAACTCCATAAAATGGCTTAATTGCAAGGAGAATCAGAGTAAACCAATCTCCCATGTCCCTCTCCTTTCTAGCATGTCAAAGAGGAAACAATGAAGTGTTCTTCTCCTCATGGTAATTCACTATAGATTGCTGATCTTCTCCTCACATTACCAACAGGAAAACAGCAATTCAGTCTTTCTTAGCATATTAATTAGGTGATAGACTACCAGATCACTTGGTTTCCCACCAGTTTCTTTCCTGCCAGGGAGTTGAGGACACTAGCTATGGGAAAGAGTGGGAGGACCTCACAGTGGGCCACCACAGCAGTGCAGGTTGCCCGGTTATAGTTTAAAGAATTTTGAGAAGAAATTGCCTAAGACCAATCCACACTTCATGTTTAATTCATCTTTTGTTGAATGTTATTAACTGATTAAATGAGAAATTATTGAAATACATTAAACCAGAAGTTCCACAAACTTTGTAGAATCACAACTGCTCATTGTGAGTTTCTGCAGGCAAAGGAAAGAGCAAAGTTAGGACTGAGTTTGTTTTTCTTTTGCCTGTGCATGTCCTATCAGTTTTGTTTTGTTTTTAAGTGTAACCTCTTCAAATTTTTGGGACCTTCTGGAGGATTCTAGCTTGAGAATCCTACATTAGATACTTTTTTAAAAATACATGGAGACAATGAAGTTCCACTGTCACAGAAGAATGTGCACCATTCATGACAACCATGAACGGTTGGTCATGATCATTTCCATGTTTCTCCAGTCAGTGATAAATGCAGACAACTGACTAGACCTTACAATTTACTGCATAAACATTCTTAGGAGGCTCTCCTGTATCTGATTAGCCAACTAAATCCAGAGTGTGACATCTATGGCTTTGTCATGGCTAGTCCTTCAGTTTTTGTGAAGCAGCATTGATCTTTTGATTCTAAAATGGCTTCTCTGATCTTCCTTAGACCCCTGCCAAAACCATCACTGCAAACATGGCAAAGTCTGTGAAGTAGATGAAAGCAATACTCCAATGTGTGTATGCCAAGATCCTTCCAGCTGCCAAACCAGCACTGCAGAGTTTGAGAAGGTAAGCAAAGACTTTAGATACAATGCAAGGTGACTAAATACAGGCCAGTATAAGGTAAAAGAAAGATTCTCAGCTCCGGTCAAGCTGAATGATTACTACATATTCAAGGTTGTAATGAACTGCATGTCAGGTTCCCCAATGAAAGCTGATGTGACTACTATATAGGCTACTACCAGTTCTGCCTTTATTAAAGAAACATTGGGAGGATTGTCCTTTAACTTTGGAGGAAAAGGGATCAGGATAGGAGGATTTATCTGGGCTCATGCAGGGTAAGATTATGAATGGAGGCCAATTTGGTTGCATTGGTTGGTTGTACTTATTCATGTAAAATGGCAGTATATAATTCTGTTCATTTCTAAACATCTGCAATTTTTTAATCATCACCCCATCTTTATAGATTGCAGAAGGCATATGAGATTGAGAGGCGGTGCTTACCAACGGTTCTCTCTGTGTTGGATAAATAACAGAAGGCAACATTGGGGACTTCAGCTCTACCATTTGGAATTTGTTTTGCGGCCTACCACAAATGTCTATCTTGAACCTCATACTCTTTTAATATTTATATAGCATGCAGCTGTTTGGAAAGATCGTTCATCATTTGGAAATGCAGTGACATCAGTGAACTTTCCATTTTCTTTGAATTTAGGAACGTGAGCTTAGTCCTCGGAAGAAGTCCCAGTTGCATTATGAGTCTATGAAATCTGACAGGTTGAAGTTTAATCTGAATATAGTCTGACAGATAACTGAATTGATTTAAGGTTGCAGTTTTGTTGGGTTGATTTGTTGTCATAGAGTAGGAGAAAGATCATTAAATCCATAGTCCATCTGGACATTTTTTCTAACACAATAACTTTTTTCACAAAGGTCTGTGGCACTGACAACAAGACCTATGACACCTCCTGCCACTTCTTTGCCACCAAATGTACTTTGGAGGGCACCAAGAAAGGACACAAACTTCACCTGGACTACATTGGCCCTTGCAAAAGTGAGTTATTGTCCTTAAGAGTGGAGCAGTCCAATTAGAAAGTAACTCCTTAAGAACGCCCTTTGACTGTGTTTTCAGAATCTAGGGACTTGATATACATGCAGTCCAAGGAATTTGGAACCACATGGAGGCCATATATAATTAACATGAAGTGGAGGGTATCTTGGGTAATGGATATCTTGCTGGTTTTCTGTGTGAATTGGAAAATGATAAATCATCCAGTGTTGAAGTCTAACTTTAATCTATTCTTTGATTGTGACAGTTTGTATCCTCAGCCCCTTTATTCAGCAATAGTTCCTAAAGGTTAAGCCTTATCCCCCTCCCAGCGTTCATTCATTTTTATAAAGGTCATTGTGCATATTGCCAGAAATGTTTTTCTTTCCTTTTTTGTTCAAGTAGCGGATCCCATCGGTCAGCCTAATAGCATAGCATTCAACTTCTCCCAATCTCAACCATTTGAATTCATTGTCAGAATATATTATAGACTTGGGCAGCCTAGAGACAGGCAGGGCTTATCCCTCCCCAATCACTGCTTTTCCACTGTACCATACAAGGAGAAATGCAGTGTGTTGTCCATAATTGTATGTTTACCTGTACAACTGGCACACAGCGATGATTGTAATATAGCTGCAATATGTCTATGTCTACAATGGTCTGGATAGTTATAACACTAATATAAGATACTAAGTATTTTCCTGGCCTTGATTAGCTTGGCAAGACATCTCTGGCTATTTTCGCAATTAAAATTTAGGGCAACCAGAGTGGAACTCCATCTAATCCGCATGCACAATTAAAGTGCTTTCACTAGGATGTTCATTGGTAGAATATTTTGACACCAGATGGATTTTGTTTTTAATCAAGAAGCAGCCTCTATAGCTAATACAAAGATATTGGCCACTTCACCAGTCTTTCTATTTGCTAATCATTCCAAATTTACTTTAACATTAACCTGCAATGTCTCCATGTTCTTAATATCTGCAGATGTGTAACTCTTTCTGCCAGTGTGCCCTCTGTATGTGTGAGTTTGGAGTTAGAAAGCATGTTCAGCCGTGGAGATTGCTCAGTCTCAACCAGTCGGTAATTGAGCAGAGACAATGCCAAGGCAGCACTGCTTACTCATTCCCTTTCAAACTATGAGTGTATTGCCTCCAGAGTTTCTAATATTCCATGAATTAATACTGGCCTTTACAAGTAAAGGAAGTAAGCTTTTAGCATCCCCCTTCCCCTCCCCCACAGGTTTTCATGGTTTTACTCAGATGCATTTAGGTGCAATTGTCTGGAGCTTTGTGAACCATTCCTTCTGAAAATTCTGATAGGCGATGACTAGAAAGGGAAATTCATCTTTAAAAAATATACACAGGGAAAAGCCTCAGAGGTCACCAACAATGCGGAGAGAATCTTATAAAAGCAGCATTCAAGCAATTTTGTTAACTTAGCCAATTCTGAGTATTACATGCCAATAAAATCACATTTGAAGGGTTTCCCCCTAGGTAGGATGAAAGAAAATTAACTAGGATCTGGGTGGCCACAGCAGGCAGGCTCTTCAAAGTAAAATTAATCTAAGAGGAGGACGGTTACACCGTTTTTCTTGTGAAGGAAAGGAAGGGTGGCTTTAGACACCTGTATCCCATTAGATGAATAGATTTCCAGATATCTCCCAGATTTAAGTGAATTTGAATGTTTCATTTCTTACTTGGCATGTTAGATTCAATCTCCTACTATTCCTTGAATTTTAGTCAAAGAGGTGGGGGCGGAGTATTTAAAGCAAAAATTGGGTCAATCAGTATTATGCAGGTGGCTGTATTCAACTCTAAAATATCTTTCAAAAGCTCTGGCTGGCTCAGAATATTGAGAATATAATTTCTCCATGGAGTGCCATATTCAACAACTGCAAGGCAGAAATTATAGAGCATCATTAACAGACATGGAGAAAAAACCTATTGACCAAAGTGGCCATTAAATGCTCAGCTGGTGTCAGACTTGCAACTATGTTGGGGAAGGGAAACAGTGAGTTGGAAAGGTGATAGAGGGTGGAAGGAATGTTCCAACAGGAGAAAAAAGCATTGTGCTGCACATCACAACACCAATGTGTAACTGTGAAGGAAAGGGATATGATTGGAGGCTTGAAACAGCAGAATCTCTGTCCTACCACATAAATTGCAGCTGGTCTCTAATAGACTTTCTGCCATTTATTGGTTGGAATCAATGAGTCCACTGCTGAATACAATTGCTCTTGGGTTAGTTTTTAATAAATTGTGCCTGGACTGATGGGGCCCTGGTTGCATTTCAGTCATTCCTGCCTGCCTTGATACTGAGCTGACCGAATTCCCTCTGCGTATGCGCGACTGGCTGAAGAATGTGCTGGTCACCCTGTTTGAGCGGGATGAGGACAACAACCTGCTGAATGAGAAGCAGAAGCTCAAGGTGAGCAAGAACCATGCCTAAGCAGAGCCCCACAGTTTAAGATGATTTTCTTACAAAGGGATACAGTCACCATTCCCCACCCCTATGTTTTGCTGAATAGGTAAAGAAGATGCACGAGAATGAGAAGCGTCTCGAAGCTGGCGATCATCCAGTAGAACTCCTTGCCCGTGACTTTGAGAAAAACTACAACATGTACATCTTCCCTGTGCATTGGCAGTTTGGACAGCTGGATCACCATCCTACTGATGGGTATATACTGCTCCTCCTAGCTTACCAGAAACGTTGGCATAGACAAGTCCCATTAGCTCATGAACAATATTAGGCCTTGTTTACCAGTGGTTAGCCTTTAGCAAGGTGGAACTAAAAACATTCACCTGGTATACAGAAATCGCGATTCCAATTCAGTTTAGAGAAAACAGGTGAAATCAAATAAGATAACAAAATTAAATGACCAGTGAGTTGCAGCACTCTTTAAAAAACAACCAGGCACTGCTCTCACATAATGACAAGTTGTTCATTATAACTGATGGGTGCTTTTGTTTCCAGGATCACTAGATAGATTTTTTTTCAAATCCTGAGATGTATTTCCTTTTTAAAATGTTTGAAGATCTTATCAAATATAGAGAGAATAAAACTAGTACTCTGATGCCAGACTATAAAGGATCCAGTGCAGACAGCATTTACCCTTTAAATATTTAAGCTAGGATTATCCTAGGTGTAAAATGCTTGTCATCATAAGAAGTTTCTTTGGAAAGATGTTTGACGGAAAAAGAGATAATGGAAAACTGCCCCATAGAACAGGAAACTGCACCTTATACTCTGGAAGCCTTAATGATATATAATCTAAGTGAAATATATAAAAGGAAAGTGGAAGATAATGGGGGACAGTTTTTTTTTCTTTTTATGGCCCTGGAGTACATTAATTTGAGGTAGAATTGAAGTAAGTGGATGGAGCTGAGCATTTACCGACCAAATACCCTTCCTGACACCTACATGGAGTTTGCAGCAGATATTTTTTCTTTGCGCTGTAAGAGAGAAACATCAGCCTAGTATTGAATTCTCAGCCTTCCAAGTGGGAAGCAAAAGTTTTCACCACTAGGTGACCTTACTATTCATATAGACAGTTTTTATTTTTGTTGGATTTTTATTCTACCTTTTGTACAAGAGCTCAAGGGAGCATATATATTGTGCCTTCTCCTATTTTTCTCAATAGTTCTGGGCAGTTGGCTGCATTAAGAGAGAATGACAGGCACAAAGTCACCCAGTTTGCTTTCGTAGCCAGAAATGGCCTTGAACCTAGATTTTATTAGTGCTTAAGCACCATGCTACACTGACTCTCCTTTATTTGAGCCCATTTTCTTTTATTCAAAATTATTCAAGCTACTCCCATAAGGCTAAATTATTTTCAGTTTCACTGTGGTCCTTTTTGAAGTATAGCTTCAAAATTGCCCATTTTGAGTGAGAAATAAAAGAAAAGTGATTAGTTAAGCATCCAGTAGGCTTAATGCACATAGCAATCTTTAAAATCACCTATGGAAAAAAGTGGGGAATTATGAGTTGAAAATCTCAGCCTTCTTCCCTTTGATGACGTTTGACAGGAATTTCAAGGATATAATTCTGATCCTACCTCTCTTTCTTATTCCATAATGGGACAACTCGCCACTGCCAGCTCGCCCTAGCCAACTTGCCAAGGGAGAATTCACCATGACCAATTCACCACGGGAAAACTCATTGCAGGATCGTTCAACATTTTTATTTAATTATTTAAAATAGTTTTTCAAATATTTCAATTTTTGTCATTCACGTTTCATTTTGTCTCTCCTTTTGCATCTGTTCATAAATGATTATATTTTACCATTTATTCTATATTATGTAATTTTTATCCCAAGGCGAGTTGTCCTGAGGTGAGTTGTCTGTGGCGAATTGTCCCAGGGTGAGATGGCCATGACAAGCTGGCTATGGCGAGTTGTCCTAGACCTTTCTTATGCATGATTCTTCTCTTCTTCTATTTCCCAAGGTCTCCTGTCAGGTACAACCAGACCCCCACTTTTAGAATTCAAATAAGCTATCTTATTGTTCTATTCCTATTCCACAGACTGGTAACTTTGACCTGGGAAAGGGTAGATAAGGCTCAATGGTGTCTGTGTCCGTGTGCGTGTGTGTGTGTGTGTGTGCTTGTGTGTGTGGCAGACCTTGCCCTCTTATATTTACATAACAATTCCAGGCTAGTCTCCTTCTCAGGAAATTTGCTTTCCAACACCTCCCAAGCACAGTTGTATATTCTCCATCAGCTCCATCAAAATTTTGGAACTAGCTCCCCAATAAAAAACGAAAGAAGATATAAGGTGGAAGCATAAACAGAATGGCGCAACCATTGTCTCTTTTTTTCATAAATGGTTTTCCAGTTCCAGGTTATCTGCACAGTAATTTTAGACAATGAAATTATGGTGAGGATTCATTCAACCATAATGCATGCCTCGTCTTTGAGATTTCTGGGAGTTGTGGTAATTGTGCTCACTTTGATATTCATTTCAGATACCTGTCCCACACTGAACTGGCCCCACTCAGAGCTCCCCTGATCCCTATGGAGCACTGCACCACTCGCTTCTTTGAGACATGTGATCTAGATAACGACAAATACATTGCTCTGGAAGAATGGGCCAACTGCTTTGGCATTAAGGAAAGTAAGTACCACATATCTGTGCTGACGTAGGAGCATGGTGGCCTGTATGGTTAGGACACTGGGTCAGAGGTTAGCAAGCCCGCGTTCGAGACTCATGTGCGGCCATGGGGTGAGTTTGAGCTCCTGTACTTGCTCCAGCTCCTGCTGGGGACATGAAAGGAGCATCCAACTAGGTTTTCCAGGGCAATGGTGATGTCACTGGCTAATCCTTTCAATCAGGAAGTGCCTCAATGCTTCTAACATGAGCGCAATGCAATCGGTGCTGACCACAACTGAAAAAGGTAGAGAGGAGAAGTGGCCTTAATTTCAAACATCTCTAGACGAATGTCTGTCCAGAAAAAAAATGCTGATCTACAGTGCAATTTTGAGCATACTTGCTCAGCAGTAAATCTGTCAGCCTTATGGAGCTTACTCTAGATAAGTGTATATGGAATATCAACCTAAGAAACTTTATGAACTGGTTTAAGTGATGATGCTCTTGATGAACACTGATTTTAGTGATCATCAATTACCTAAATTGGCTAAACTCTTAAAGACCATTTTTCTTCATTTGTATTCCAACTTTCCTTAAAAAAATTCAGAATGCCTTGTATATAATTGGCTTACAAAGGTAGTCCTCATTTAGCAACTGACTTGTCTAATGATTGTTCAAAATTATGACAGCGATGATAAACGAACCTTGCAACCAATCCTCATATTTATGACCTTCACAGGTCTGTAAAGCAAAGAAAAGCTGAAGTAAGATCATAAGCAAAGTCATGGTTTCACATACACTGACTGTTTCCTCAAAAATAAGACCGGATTTTGTATTAATTTTTGCTCCAAAATACGCACTAGGGCTTACTTTCAGGGTAGGGCTTATTTTTGTTCATTGCAATGGATGTACTTAACTAGGGCTTATTTTCAGGGTAGGGCTTATATTTACAAGCAGCCTGAAAAATCATGCTAGAGCTTATTTTCGTGGTAGGTCTTATTTTCGGGGGAACAGGATACCAACCACTTGGCTTAATGATCGAGTTGACATTCCCGGTTCTGGTTGCTAAATGAGACTAACTATAACCCTATAGTTAGCCAAAACAGTTTACCTTTAATGTAAAACTGAGTCATATATGCCTTCAGAATTTCTAAAGGCTCAACATTTTTTCACAAATCATTCTTCTGCATTCTAACTAGCCAAGCATTTCTATTCCTCAGTATGACTCTAAAAACTTCCTTCTAAAACAGCAGCTTATTGGAGAATACTATAAGGCAGTATTCTCCAAGCTAATATCTCCCAGATATCTCTTTAAGATTCTGAATACCCTGGGCAGGAATTTTAGAAACAGTAACTATTGCATCTGGTTGGTAAGAGTCTGGAAAAAGTTGTTCTTTAGATAACAGCAAATCTGAATCCTAGGAAAGGTGATTGACTCACATAAATGTTGTATAAGATAACCACACTCTTCTTACATTATGTCTTCCTTCCTTTCTTTTTTACAGATGATATTGACAAGGAACTTGTCATCTAAATTTAGCAGTTTCTTCATCTGTTATGCACAAGTTGTGTTCTTCCATTTTAACGAGTTGAAGAGTGTTTTTTCTTTATTTTATCGGGGACAAGGTGCTAATATAGATCTAAACGTATACATTAACGGTGCTAAAAAAAAGAAGAAAGAAAGTTGATAGTAGCTTCATCTATACCACTAGATCACTTTGCTCACACACTCATTGTGCATTTCTGTTGACCTTTTAATTTGAAACCAGTACAGTAATTAAAAAAATCTGTTCCAATTTTCTGCTCCTTAAGCTATTTAATTTGACTCTAGTTGATAGACCGAAGACTAATAATCCCCTAATTTCAAAGAAAGGCAAGAAAGGAAGATAAACCAAAAATGTGTGGAGAGACTGGGCTTTACAAAGTCGAGTGATAAAAATGTTTTATGAAAGTTTAAGAAAGCTGGATTTTATATGGTAGTGCAGTGGAATGGCAGGGGAGGGGATGGGACAGGACTGAAAATTCAGAAAGCTGGATTTATAAATTTGACAGTTCTTGAATGTAACAGCAATTGGTCACAAATTCAAAACAACATAATCATAAAACAACTGACATGTTGGAAAAGTCAAGATCTTGTAATCCTCTCATCCTCCCATCCTTTAAAAATAAAAATTTGAAAATGCTTCTGCTTCACAGCTACTCAGTGACTGTATTGCTTTTTGCTGTGTTTCTATGTCTTAAAAGTTAAATTTGGTGCTTATCAAAAATTGGTTGTGGCTGTTTTTACTGGGTGTTTCTCAGTGATTTATTTGCAACTCAAACACATTCTTACATAACAAAGCACATGACTCTGAGTATCTCTCTATTGATATTTTCTCAGCTGAAAATTTCAATTCTGCTCTTGGAGATGGTGCATTCAAAACTTCAAATTATGTGATATACTGTAAAAAGTGTTCAAATGTTTCTTGGGTTTACTTACTAATTGGGAAAGAGTCCCACTATAATAAAATATTTTACATGTACAACAAAGATAGTTAAATCACATAAATATAAATGTTCATTCAGCTTTTAATTATCTTATTTATACAAGATTATACAATGCTGCTGAAGTATGGGCAATCCAACGCTAACATGTTTCTTTTTAAAAGACTCTTTCTTAGTTTTGAACACTGGGTAGATAACAATGATTGGGTTTACAACTTGTTATCCTTTCATTCTTTATATAACCATATTTAGTAAATAAACCACAACTGATTTATAAACTACAGCGCCTGAGTTCAGGAAGGCCCGAAAACCAAAAGTGAACAAATCACATTATGGTTTGGCATGATGTTTCAACCCAGCCATTTGATGGATAGGTATATATCCATAGTGGAGTGTGACACAGAGACAATAGTTGACACTGATAATTTGATTCTGCTGAATAAAATATTGGTTTTGCTAAGATTCAAATACTTGGGGCATATCTGCAGGTTTATATTAATTTTCATACCGCATGACACGTAGAAATTATAGTTCCAAAAGAGGTTAGAAGTTCAAATGTGAGTTGTTTAAAAGTTTTAAGTAAATAAATGTTTGCAAGCGACCAAAATTATTCATTCTATGTACTCAGGGTGATTCTTTGGGTGAAATATAAATAAGTATAAAATAAATTCAGACTAATGCCTTTGGAAATGACCACATATTATCTATTTGATCAATTAGTTTACCATATTGAAAAAGAAGTCCAAAACCTATCTACCAATAAGATGTTGCATCTTCTTTATGTATTCATATCCTCTCCTGTTCTGCAAAGGACAATTGATAGAAATCCTGCTGAGGAAGAATAAAAACAAAGAACAACCAGTTAAAATCTTTAATCCTGTTTTCAAAAGATATATTAGGGTTTTGAAGGAAGAATCTGTTTACCTAGCAGATATTAAGAAAAAGGATAGGGTTGGAAGATTTTAGACTGATTTGAATTATTCAGGGGTATAATGTCTCCTTTGTCTCTAATGTGAAGCACAAGCACAGCTGCCATAGAAAAATAGGCATGGATGGTCTTCAGCCAGAAATATAAGAAGTATCAGCCAGCACCTTAAAATTTGACCTCCTTCTCTTGACATCAGCAAGAAATTCCAACACGCTTAGAGGCCCCTAGGCTGGGAGGTTAGAAAATGACTGGGTGATGATAGATCAGGCTACAGAGATCTTCACCATAGCTACTTCTGTTCAATGATAATAGAACAGCTCCTATTAATTGGCAATGGTACAAAATCCTGCTTCTCATCATAACTGGAGTACACGCACAAAATTAATAGAATTTGCTCCATTGCACCTCAAAGAATGGAAAGAGGTTGCTATTCCCAGATTCTTCAACTCGTCTCTCATGCAATACCAGTGGGGAAATAACTCAGCATTATTTTTTTAAAAAGGCCACATGTACATAGAATGAATAATTTTGGTCGCTTGCAAACATTTATTTACTTAAAACTTTTAAAACTGATAGAAGCTACCCACCTTCTAACCAATTCTGGGTGGCTTCTAATCAAAAGTTAAAACAACATATAACATGATGTCGAAACTATAAACAGATTGAAACACTAAAACCAACAAAGACCTGGAACCAAGTCAACCATCCGTGTAATTATTCAATTCACTCAGGATTCCTACAAACATAGCACACTTTTACAGCAATATTAGTTAGTCAAAGCTATAAAACTGGAGCAAATTTCCAGCAGTATCTTTTTCAGCTTTTCTGAAGAGCAGCATTCTGGGTACCTGATCTTTCCTAGATTTAGGGTACAGTTCCCCTCATCAAATCTGCCAAAACTCAATGCTAGTTTTGGAGTCCTTACACTCTCTCCACTCAATCCAGGTTATGTATTTGAAATAATCTTTCCGTCCTTCAGAGTTTGTTCATCTTTTCTCAAGCTGCAAAAGCCCTTGACCTTTGGGAGGGAAAGCATGCAAATTATTCAAAACAAGTGCCTGGCACAGCTGCTTTGTTTATCTGAGTTAGACGCTGCCTTCAAAGCAATCACTGGAGCCTTGCAAAAAAAAAAGTGAGATGTTTCATTTAAGCTTCTCTGCTCTGCAAAATGTCTGTTTTTGAATGCTCTGTACAACCTATCAGGGAATTGCAGTCTCCACAGGTGTTGGTAGTCCCAACATTATGCTATCTTTTGCATACCTTTGGATGAGCACCATGACATTTCATGAAGACATCGTTCAGCTTGTTGTTTTCACTGTTTTCTTTGTTTGCTCCTTTGGAAAGCATTAGCCAAGGGTAGGCAAGTAAACACAGCCCTGAAATCTTTCATTTTCTTCTGATTTGCCTTCCTCTTCCTCTCCCACTCCCAAGAGACTTATTTTCTGACCTTGGTGCCAACATTCTTCTCCCTTTGCAACTCCTGTGATTTTACACACACACACACCCCAGCCTGCAGCAGGAGGGAAGCTACAGCAGAAGCAAAGGGGGAGGACATTCCATTCCATTTCTCCTAGAGATTAAAAAAAAGCCCTCTTCTGCAATTTTTAATGCCTACAGCTATGGGGCAGAGAGAGAGCTAGAGCTAAAGAATGGGTCGATTGCTTCCCCTTTTGCCAGGCTTCCATATTATCAGTTATATTTACATTCCCAAAGTACTCCAGCTCTTTCCAATTTGATGCAGAGACTTCTATCACTCACATTTTATCTATTTAGCCCAAGAAACTGAGAACAAATACAGCTTTTTATTTGAGCCAAACACAGTTTCTTATTCCTAACCACTTATGTCATCTAAAGGAATGTATAATTACACCTTTGAAATTACCCAGGTTTTTTTGTGGGGGGGGGGGGGAACCTGAAACATAATTTATAACCCAAAGGGCTATTCCAGATTCAAGCAACTTTGTCTGCTTGAATTTAACTGATCAATTTCCAAGGTTCAAAGCCTATCATGGTTTAGATGGCTGTACACCGCCCTAGGTCCCTTCGGGGAGAAGGGCGGTATAGAAATTTAAATAAATCAAATCAAATCAAATAGAGCAGGGTTCTCCAAACTTGGCCCGTTTAAGGCTTGTGGACTTCAACTCTCAGAATTCCTCAGTCAGCATGGCTGGCTGGGGAAATCTGGGGGTTGAAGTCCACAAGCCTTAAAGGGACCAAGTTTGGAGACCCCTGATTTAGAGTACATTTTCTATTTCTCATGAACATTTAGCTTTAGAAAGAATCTTGTGGAACACCAAAATTTCTCTCCAACTTGTTGAACATTAAAATAACCAAGTAAAATGTCCGTCTTGGAAATGGCAGAAATGTTTTATTCCTGTCTTGCAGTACATTTACTTCTACTTCCCAGTCTTGCTTACAAACCTAGATCTCCTGGTGCTCTCTATCCAATTAAAAGAGCCCTGCTGGCACAGTGGTTAGAATACAGTATTGCAGGCTGACTCTGCTCACTGTCAGGAGATCGATCCTGACCGACTCAAGGTTGACTCAGCCTTCCATCCTTCCAAGGTCGGTAAAATGAGGACCCAGATTGTTGGGGGCAATACGCTGACTCTGTAAACAGTTTAGAGAGGGCTGTAAAGCACTTGCTTAGTTCTGTGAAGTCACTCAAGGTCATCTTGATGCTGATGCAACCTTAACTAAATTGAACTCTTACTTCATTTGCATTGTTTTTCATTCCTAGTTATGTGCACATTTTAATATTCTTCTTCTGTATTTATCATAGTTATATCATACCCACTTCATAGAACATGACTCTGGGTGGTATATCACAATTAATTAAAAAAAGAAAACCAATAAGCATATTAAAACTTTTCTTACTAAAAAAAAAACCCTAAACTATAAAAATACACAGGATCAAGGAAGGATGATGTCAGCCACAGTAAGGGAACCATTGCAAGATCTCCCTGGTCCCGTGGGACCCTCAGGCTTCATGGCATAGCCAGGTCTTGAGAGACTTGAAAAATGTTAAGAGGGATGGAGCTAACCTCACTCCTGGGAGGAGAAGATTCCATAAGACGGGCACCATGGCAGAGAAGGCCCACCTCCTGGAGTGTACTTCCCTGACCGATGGAATCCACAGCATGCCTTTTCTACCAGATCTGATAGGACAGGGAGTTATAAACAGGGAGAGATCAGATAACCCAGTCCCAAGTCATAAAGGGCTTTAAAGATTAAAATCAGCACCTTGAATTGGACCCAGAAACACACTGGCAACCTCACAGACTGGCAAAATGCAGCCTGTGGAGCAGAGGTGCAAGTTCTGCTATTCTAAGGGCACACATAACTGCTCCACCACTGCATTTTGTACCAGCCTAAAAGCTTCTAGATAGATAGTCTTCGAGGGCAGTCTATATAGAGCATGTTTACAGAATCCAAATGGGAGATGATTAGGTCATGAGTGACTGTGAGCAGAGCCTCACAACCCAGGATTTGAAGAATGGTTCCTAACTGTTTTTTTTTAAGCAGTGTTTGCTTCTCCAGTCCACTAAGGCACTAGACTAGAAAGCAAGAGGGTGAGTTCAGATCCTGCCTTAGCTATGAATACCATCTGGTTGGACCAATGACTCTCTCTCAGCCCAATTGACCTTGTTGTTGTGGGGAAAATAGTAGGAAGAAGATGTGTTGGATATTTTTGCCACCTTAAATTATTCATAAAAAATAACAAAGGTGGAATAAAAATAATCAAATAAATCTGAATTTGCAAAGAAACTGCAAATAAGCCTGGCACATCACTCCTCCAATATATCTAATATCCTTCCATAAAGCTGGCATGACATAGTGAGCAAGCAATATCTATATCCTCAGATTACCTTTCATGCTATACTAGAAGATTCTGGCACAGAAGACTGCAGGTGAAGGAGGAAGTGATAAAGTTGCCTGGATCCAAGCCAATAAATACAAAACTTTATGATAGCAAGAGAAAGCTATCACTATAATCTGGTACTGCTCAGTTTTTCTTACACATAGCAATAATTGCCCTATACAAAGCTGTCATCTTGCGTATTTGCAGAACAAGAGTAGTTATTTCATAAATTCAGAAAGCAGTTTTGGCAGACACATCTGATATTGTATAATCACAACAATACTCTTGGCTCAGGGGCAGAAATACACAAGGAGCTGGCAAAAGCCTGGCCCAGGGCAACAGAGCTTCCTTATTTAGGAGATATCTATAACTTTCATTAATAATCTGTTTATTCTTTTGAAGTTCTACACATCTAAGGAATTTAGCTCCTGATAAAATTGCTTTGTTTTTTTTAAGGATTAACTCAATTAAATTCATTTGCAGGAGTGAGATCTCCATTTCTGTTGAGCCCTTATGAAGAACCCATCCCTTTGGCACTTAAATGGTTTTCAGATATGCTTTGCCTGCAATGCCCAGATCACAACTAGCATGGCTGCTGGGAACTGCAACCCCCAACATCCTTTCACATACATCAACCGTCCTGGAGAAGGTTGATGCAGACAGTATATCGGGCACCCAAAAGACACATCATTAAAGTCACAGGTCTGCTCACCAAATGTTACAGAAAGCCAAATATAAAGCCCATTCATGTTTCTTCTACTCAATGGGAATGAAAAATTGTGAGTTAGGTTTATAGAATTGCTAACAGTAATAAGAAACCTTGTTCGTTTCCAGAAGCACAGTAGGGCAGAGGAGACCTGTCCATCCTGACTACCATTTTTTAGAAGCTTGATTTTATATGGGTGGTGGTGATGGTTCCCCTCCAATATACTGACTGGTTTTATTTGCACAAAAGTCCAGATAGTGAAGCTTAGTAGTGACAGACCCATCTCTGTCATGAAACAGTAAAGAATGTTGAGATGACCAGCCTTCCCATTAATTGATTCTGTATCACTGGGATTAATCCAAACTAGTTTGACCCAGAGCAAACCTGCATTGCTTAAGAGAACTCACCCCTAATCAGCATTTTCCCTTTGAGGCCTGTAGCTGAGCACAGAGTAACTGTCAATCAGTTGATGCCCAGTTAGAGTGAGCCAGAGAGTCAGTTTGTCGTACTAGTTAAGGCACCAGGCTAGATACAGTAGAGTGAGTTCTACTGTAGGAGGGAGGAAATGAATGGCAAACCACTTACAAGAAAAGTCCAGGGACTAGTCCAACAAATGCCAGGTGCCAAAAACAGACTTGAAGGAAAACAAACACAACACAACACACACGCACAAAAGATAGCAAAAGTGACAGATTTGGTCAACTGGGAAGATATGTTTGTTGGTTATCCTACAAAAGTCTGAATCGCTCTGTAGCAGTGATGGCTAACCTTCTGGATACCAAGTGTCTGGACGAGTCGCAACTAATGAATCTCGGCTCATGATATCATCGCCTGGTGCCACTACTCTCTTTCTGAGCATCCACATGACCCCGTGACATCATTGCATGACACCACTACTCCTGAGCATCCTAAGCTCTGGGGTGATGTTGGAGTAACTTGGTTCACGTGCCAGCAGAGAGGGCTCTGTGTGCCCGCTGCGGCACATGTGCCATAGGTCCGCGGGCACTGCTCTATAGTCTGCATGTTCAGATCTTTTATTAAGATTTCTTTTTTCTGAAAAGTTTATCTTTAAGAGGTTAATAACTGTGGCTCGTGAATATAGAGATGCAGACAAAAATCTTTGTTTGGTTCATGCATGAACACAATTTGCTGGACAGTGGAGTGGAGGCTTAATGATTCTAAAGCACTGTTAAGCGGTATATAAGTCTAAATAAAAAAATAAGTAATAAATAATGCAAAGCTTCTAGATTTGTCCCTCCTTTCTATCAGCCTGTTTCAGAGAAAGAGGCAGCCACTTGGCTAAATGTGCACTATGCATACCCTTTTGGCAGCTCAGAGCTCCCTCCAACTTTTCAGAAAACTTATCTGAGGCTTTTCCCCTTCTGGGTGAAACTCTTTTTCAAACTTTGCAAAGGCACGGACTTCTTGCGGTCTGTGTTAAACATAACTTGCCTCCACTCTACAGCACAGTGTTTTTCAACTTCAGCAACTTAAGATTTGGGGATTGACTCTGCAACACAGTGTTTCTCAACCTCTGGACTTCTGGAAGCTGAAGGGGGAGGGGGGACTGGCATATGTTTCCATCTTCTACCTCACCCAATAGAACTGGGTCTGGCATTTGCAGTTAACTCATATTTAGAAACAGAAGTAAAAAAAACGCTAAAAAATACGTCCGTGGACGAAAGCGCTCCTGAGACCTGACCACCACTCGTTCCTTCACAGCCTGGAGCTCCCTATCTACAGCAGCAGCCCAAGCGAGGCCAGCATTCCCTCCAACGTAGCAGCTGCATCTCTCACGCCAAGCGAATAAGAGCCCAGCCGACAAACACTTTCCCTTTGTTAGACTTCCGTTGCAGTTTCTATTCAAAAATGTGCTTTCCAGCTCCCCGCGCCCTCCCGCTCCCCTCTCCCAAAAGCCAGCCGGTCCCTGACGCAGAAAGAAGGGAGCTGCGGCTAAAAGCCATAGAGCTCCCCCTGGTGGCCCGTTTCTTCAAACCCCTCTGCCAAAAATTCACCCGAGCTCCACAATTACAAACGCTGTACATTGTTGTTGGGCTATGCTTTGTGCAAACCGTGATTTCTTCCAACAAGGTGAATTGAACAAGCAGCATATTAAGTCACAGGCCACTATTTACAATGCCCAGCGGCCAGAACCAAACCTGTAACACTGTGGGTGAACTGAATGCCTGGCATAAGGATGGCAGAGAGAAATTTGCCAACCGGATTTTGTTGACTTTTAGGGAGTTGGGAAGTTGCCCTCATTTTGAAATGACGTTCATGATGTGCTTGGCCTGGGATAGGTCAAAAAGAAAACAAGCCTCTCTAGAAGATACATTATATTTCAAGGATATTGACAGAATCTGAAGATCAATGTTTTAGTTAATTTAGATTTTAAGCTCCTTTTTAATCAACAGTCATTTTCCTTTTGTAAACTATCCAATACATATTTAATAGAAATGCCTTAGGTGCAAAGCATTCTGATATTTTTCTGAGCACTTATTCGGTCTTAACTGGGTTTTATCTCTGAGCTTTTTAAAGCACAAGATTGTGCCAGGAAAGGTGAGGTGCCATTACAAGTGTTGCTTTCTACCAGACGGTATTAAATTACATGTTTGCATCTAAAAGAGTCAGACCTCTTCAAAGGCAATAAACTATATTTTGAGAGTAGCCTTGCTGGTTTATCAGCATATCTGTAGAGCTGGAATTGGTGTCCCTGGGCTGGATGTGGAAATAAGAACATTTGGATTTCTTCATAAAGTATATTCATGCTTGTGGTTTGACCGTTTCCCTGTGTAAATAAGCCATGTGAAGTTGTCCAGGGTGTAATACAAGAAGTCTTCAACTTATGACCGCGAGTGAGACCAGAATGTCTTCCCTAAGCAAGGAAGTTGTTAAGTGAGTCGTGTCCAATTTTGCCACCTTTTTTGTCATGGCTGTTAAGTGAATCACACTATCATTAAGCCAATTTCCCCATTGACTTTGTTAGGAGGGTCACAAGTGACAATCACAGAAACCCCTCCCACACACACACACCCATTATAAGTACTTACCAAGCATCAGAGTTTTGATCATGTGACTGTGGGGGAGCCTCCAACAGTCATAAGCGTGAGGACTGGTCGCAAGTCACTTTTTTCAATGCCATTGCAACTTTGAATTGTTGTAAATGGAGGACTACCTTTCCCTCCTGTTCCTACACTATTCAAGGAGGATCTTTTGAAGCATAACTTCTGTTAGGCTTTGTTACCCACCACTATCACCGTCACTCCCAATATCTTGAATGGAAGTCAGCTGATTTCTGTGATGGGGAATAGAAGCAACAGAGGTAGGAACAGAACCGGCGATGAATTCACTGTACCAATAAAGGAGACTATTTGTATAGGTCAGGGTTAAAATGAAGGGCTCTTGGGTGCTCTCTGGGCTTCTTGTTTTCCTGCAAACATTTCATTACTCAAATCGGTGGTACCCATTTTATAGTGCCTTGGTAAGAACACACTTGGAATATTTCCTGTTGTTTTTTTGTTTTTTTGTTTTTTATATTTTTGTTGCATTCAAAATAGCTCTTTAAGAGAGAGAAAAAAGTCGAATTGAAACTGATAAACACATTAAGATGATGCAAATGTACTTTGAAAGCTAGATTGACTGAAACTTGT
>JANHFO010006717.1:34450-48942 GCA_032468095.1 Pareas carinatus | reverse complement strand
CCTGAGTCCTTCGGGAGAAGGGCGGGGTATAAATAAAATTATTATTATTATTAATATTATTCCTTACCATGGAACAGGCTGCAGTGGTCGGAAAATTGCTACTAGACTTTTCCAGTTGGGTTTGCACCTGCATATTCCCAATCAATTCTTATGTCAGATCAAAGCAGACACACATGCCACTCAGTTCAGCTAGCAAAATAATAGTTTGATATTTATTTATTAAAAATAAAAAACATCAAAAACAGTTAGCCAGCAAAATAAGGACAAGAGGCAGTCAAAAACAGAGAAAGAGAAAGATATGAACAACAGGCAAGACTTTCTATTTGTATCTCAACAGCATCAAAATTTCCAAAGCCACTGAAAACAATACTGTGAATAATTCACACAGACAATTCCAAAGGAAGAGGGTTTTGTCTACTCCAATCTTAACCCTTTTATGTACATAATAATAGCAGAATAAAGATGGAAAGTAGGACCTCAGACAGTCTCTCCTCCTCTATTCTGCACCACGAAAGAAACAATTCAGTTGATTAAGAGATGTAAGGGGACCTTGGTGGCCTCTGAGTTTGGTTGTTTTCTTGTGGATGTTTCATTACCAATGGTACTAGCACTAATGATGTTACCTAGTTTGGATAATGAAACTTCTGCAAGAAAACAGCCAAGCTCAGAGAGCACCAAGGACCCCTCATTTCAACCTTAAGCTACAAATATTCCCCTTTGTTGTATCTAATACGGAGACATTAGAATTTCACTAAACCTATTGAAGCAAATCTTGATTGCTCAACTCTAGGGGTAGTTTGGTCTTTAGGCTTCATGTGCTTCCCTTCACTACAGATTTGACTGAACGTGTAGACCTCCCAGCCTACAAAGAGAAGCATCACCCTTCTTCCAATCAACTTAACACCAACATGGATACCACTGTTTGATTAGTATGCTGAGACATACTGGCCCTGCCTAAGTGCTGTGTCTCTTTGAAAAAAAGCAATGTTCAGAGTGAATTTCTGGAGATCTCCACCCTCCTCCCCCTACATTTTGGGATATCTCTATTTCAAGAAGGACATGACATCCCTCCTTTTTGAGGGAGATTTGCTATAGACTATACAGTCTAATATAAGAAGGAGTAAGCCTGTGCCTTTCCAAATGGCATAAAATCTGTGATGTGCTGAGATACAGAAAAGCCACAAATAATAAAAGCCTCTAAATGAATTTTTAGTAAAAGCAGGGGTGAAGACAACAAGAACATTTTGCATCATTTTTATGAGAACAGTGAACATGATTCCACTGGGAATGAATCGATGCTTTCTGCGATGCCTGAGGCAAAATATTAGAGATATATTAAACTCTTTAAATGGCTTTTGATACTGCTGAGCACTTTTTGTTTTCTCTGATCTCTTTAAGGCATGAATATCTATTTCTTAAAACTTATTAATATTAATCATTTTAAAACAAAACTCCTACAGCTCTGACTAGCAATTGCACATTACAGATATATCCTTTGAAGATAACTTGTTTCCATTTTTCCTATACAGAAAGAATAGAGTTTGCTTTTAAACTTAATCCTATTGTAAGCAGAGTTCTTCATGTTTACACAGTCATAACACAATCTATGGGAAAGTGGCATCACCTTATAGGAAAAAGAGAAAACAAAAGAAGGATCTGGAGTAATTGCGTTTTAGATCTGTGATGCATCCAGATAGTTCTGCATAACATAGCCCTTGTCTCTCACCAGTATATTTAAATTTTTATCAAGTTCTATTAGTCTTTCATCCATCCAAATATTCTGTTTTTTGGTGGCAAAGACTTAGAGAGAACTTAATAGAAATTCATAAATGTATGCATGGCATGAAGAAATCTAGATAATATATTCATTCTTGTTTCCAGGTCCTTGTTGCATTTTGTGACAATCATTTTAAGTACCAAGTATTCAAGAGCTAATAAAGTTATATTATGCTTTTATTCCAGAGCGCCCGTGAGTATAAACAGTCAGTCAGTCAAATACATAGACAGGACCCCTCTCTTTTCAGAGTATCCATTTATTGACCAACATTGGGCTGAATTTCAAGACATTACGGGCAGAACACATTCTCCATATATGAACTGAGTATACATTCAGCTTGATCAAATGTATGTCTCCTTTCTGGTTTTGATGGCATATTTGAAAGAGGACTAACTCAGCAGAACTCATTCAAGACATAGCTGCTGCTGGGGATAATTTGAGGGTTTGAGAGGGTCACCGGGATTTTAAATTTTAGAGTTTTTAAGAATTTTCAGCCCAAATGGATTTAATTAATTTTAAACTGTTTTTAATATGATATTATTGTGGTTTTAATTGGCTGTACACGGACCTGGGTCCTTTGGGAGGAGGACGGTATATAAATTGAAATAATAAATAAATAAAATAAATAAAATAATGTTATCCACTCAGTAAGGTTGAGCTCTTGTGATTCTATTGGCCAGATCTTTCTACATCGTCCAATCTTGGGCTACTTCTTTGAATTTGTCTATGCTCTGGATGGTATCAGCTTTGCTGGTGTCCTGCCACTGTTCTTGGACACCCTGATTTCCTTTTACTGCTAACTCTTCCAAATGTAATTGCTTTCTCCAGTGAATTCATGTCATAGTTACATCTTTGATATCAGGATGGGGTTTTTTCCACATCTTGTTTAGTAGGGAGGTTCCCCAAAAGGAACTTGAGAGAAGTAGCTCCTTGAAGTGTACATATTGTTGCAGTCAACTTCAGTGGCTTAGTCATCAAAAGTCTTGAAGAAAATTAGCTTTTACCTTGACAGAGGAAATTGGAGCACTTGTTACTATTTGTAATGGCTGTCTCTGGGAATTCTAGGAAACCAGATATATTGAAAAATGTCCCAATGTCTCTCTGGAAAAATATGTTCAGCTGCAATTAGATGTCATTTAAAATTTTAAATGACAACTAAATTTGGGTCAACATGAATGAAATTTAATGCTCAAATGGGCTGACATTACAAAAAACATTAGAATGTCTGGAAACAGTAAATGATAGTACAGTACTGTTATAAAGCATGTGATTCAAGTTAATTTTCAATAATGCTTTGAATTCTCCATGTATTTGTTTATGAGGAGGATATGTTGGAGGTAAGACAAAAGAAGAAATAATGCTTGCTTTTCTTTAGCAGTCCACCAGCCCAGGGCAAGCCACCTCCATTGAACTGAAAGTAGGCTTATGTGTATAACAGAAATACCTCTACAGGGAACCTTTTTAAAATTATTTGCCTATTAATCCATTTTCAGCTATCTGAATGTTGCAGATTTAGCAACAAAACTAATCAAGATAAAATAGACTGAGAAATTGTTTTATATTATCAGAGACTTAATTGTTTATTGTTGATGCTAATAAGACAAATTTATGCATATCTTAAAAGGCAAATAACATCTGACATACTATGCTGGGTGAATGGACAGACAAATGGACAAAAATGGATGTATTTTAATATGCCACAAAGTTTTGATGATTAAAACAGCCTTCTCCAACCTAGTGTTCTTCAAATATGATGATAAGGAGACATTCTGGCTAGGAAGTTTATTTTTTAATATTCCTAGAGACCATAAGGCTAGGCCAGTCACTCATACAGGAACATGGTTTGGTATAGCTAAGAGAAGGCAAGCTGATAAGGAAGGAAATGACATAACACCATCTGAAAACATAAGAAACAAGGAGTGGCAACAAATCCTAGACCTTTGGCTAGAAGAAAAATAATTTCAATTGTTTCTTTCTGGATATCTTGGTGCTAATGACCTTGGTTGTTTGCTTGCAGACATTTCATTACCAAAGATGTAATATCAGCAGTGTGAGTGAGTGTGGGGCTTCCTTCCTGTTTATATACAGACATTTGCACAACCAGTGTTGGTGGGAGTATGGTTTTTCTTCTTGGTATTTCCTTGATAAGGGATTGTTTTCTTTTTATTTGCGTAGTATTAAACCCTGATTATCTTGGTGTTGGCTGTGGGAGAAGATGTGTTCTGATCATATTACTTCCTGCTTTTAACTTTTGTATTATTCCTTTTGAATAGTGTGTAGATATGGGATTATTCTATAAATCCATACAAGGCTAGTTTGTCTAAATGCTACATTTCCAGGTATTCCCTAGCATTTTAGGATTTATCTTTGTCCAACATGGTCTAAATTTCTCATGGCTTCACAACTGAAGCTATAGTTGAGTCTGTCCATGTATCAAGAGACAGATCAAGGAGTTTTCATTGTGTCTTCTAATTGCTAGTTGGTACTCATGGAGTCATTCTGCTATTTTTCTACCTGTCTTTCCTACATAAGCGGCTGTTACAGTCCTTATGCTTTATGTTACAAATGACACCTGTTATTTTTCTTATTGGACTACTGAGTCTTTTAGCTTGTTGAAGATGTTTTGGAGGTCTTTAGTTGTTCTGCATGCCACAATAATGCGGTGTACTTGTAGTTGTCTATTAGTTATTTCTGAGATATTTCTGATGTATAGTAACATTATCCTTTTTGTAGCTTGTGTTAGTTGAACTGTAGTGGCTTTGAATTTGTTTCTTTGCCATAATCTGCCATGTTCAGTCATGATCAATATGTTCAGCATTATCAATTGCTTGAAAAAAGACACTCTTCTATCCTAGAGTGGGATTACAAAGGATGAATGCACAATGTTATCACATTCATTAGTTAGTGTGTATGTGAAATTAAAACTAAGTTCACAAGCATGAGTCATCATATTTTACTAGGAGTGAGACTTCACATATATTTTCAGATATACAATTGATACAATTGAATCCCTCATTGCATTCTTCCATTTTGTTTTGATGCAGGATAATTTAGGTTAAGTGCAGGCAATTGTTTCATGATCAGGGTTGTGCCCCGTCATCATTTATTTGGCAGCCAAATGCCGCTCAGACCTGGCTGCAAGGATGACAATGTCATCAGGAGTGTGCTCGGGTACGTAGGTTATTTTTGAACATTTTAACAAAAAATATTCAAGGTGCCTTCACACTATGACAGATTTGATGCCTTTGTGCTTCTCCATTTTCCACTGAACCACCAACACTTGGTTGCTCACCAATTCAATATTGCTTACTGAGCAGTCTGCCATCCAATTTCAGCAATGCAATAGAGAATCAAAGGGAGTATCTGCATATACTATATATACATATCAATTTACATGCACTATCAGTCTGCTTCTCCTTACCACCTCTTCTGTGACTGAAGAACTCCTGCATATAACAATACAAATAGATAGAAGCACTGAATTGATTGGCTTACTCCGTTCCCTTTAAAGAAAGCAATTGTGTGTGAGAGAGAAACAAATTGCTGTTCTCATATTAACCATATGGGAGTGGCATATGTATTAAAGGAGATACTATTCAGGGAGACAAAACTGTATCAGCAACTAGAAATACAATTAATTAACCAATAACCTATTGAATAGTGCTCAAGCATTGAAAAGCCTAGTGACAACAATTGTATGGGAGAGATCTTCACATATGTATGCAAGAATTTACTGATCTCTGAATTATCTTGATCACAAAACATCACCTTTCACTATGCTGACAAATTATTGCCTAATTAACTTTGAATGAGAAAAAAAATATTCAAGGCACGTGAAGGTGTTGCTGAAAATGCTATAAAATAGATTGGCTAATATTTTGGCAGCCATACATTTCACAAAACTTAAATGAGAAGTATAACTCTGCTATTAATAATTAAAATTAAATTAAAAAGTTGGGGAAGTGACATCTCAGAGAATATTTTTAGCCTATGAATGATTAATCCATTTGATCCATAACACAGTCTGAATAGAGTGAATACAGATATATTCACAGGAAAGAAATAGCATGAAATGCAAAATCTTACTTGAAATACATTTCATATGTTGCGTCAGGGTAACAACAGGTAAAAATCACCATTAATGTGATTTTTATACATCGTGCTGACATTTCCTTCACAAACATAGCACAAAGGGCTCAAAATCCTATAAAAATCTCACTAATGTACAGGTCATTGCACCCGAAAACTAACTCTTATTGTTTTTGAAATAAAGAGAGAGGCCTCTTTTCCAGCAGCTTGCCTCATGTCTTGATTGCTTGTGCTCTTTCCCCAGTTTGGAAGAAAAAGGACTCAGGAAAATTCTCCCAAGAGCAATTGACTGGGGGTGAATTTGTCAATGTCGATGATATTCAAGTGGTGCTCCGGTTTTGGGGGATTGCACCCAAGGAAACTATGACTATTAGTATTACCTTTGCTTTCTTTTGCCACAGTTGTCCCATTTCTATTTGCAGGTCTTTGTATTTTGCTATCTTCTCCAGTTCCTTTTCTTCTATTCTGCTATCTCCAGGCATTGTCACATTCAACATCCAGACTTTTTTGTCTTTCTTATTGACAGTTATTAAGTCTGGCATGCTATGTGGCAGGCGCCTATCTGCTTGAATGCTAAGATCCCAGAGCACTTTAGCTTCATCATTTTCTATTAATCTCTCTCTGCTATGGTCCCACCATTTGTCCCTTGAAAGAAATGTGTAATGCAACGTCTTTTCTATCACGTTGAAGAAGAAAGTTAGAAAAACAGTGTTAAAGAATTCCTCAGTATTCTGCTAATTTTGGCTGTGTAGAATAGTTTCCAAATTCTGCACAGATGGAAAAAGAGGATTGGATACATCCCCTAATTTTTTTTAACCTCATAGACCAATATTTTCTTTGCATATTTTGAAAATCCATTGAGAAATGGCAGGTTATAGAAGCAAGGGGACAGGATTAACTAAGGCATGACTGATATGTTGTTTCTGGCTTGGCTCAACTCACTTATAATGCTGACCCTTTTCTCATCTTTCAATTGAGGGCATAAACAGCAACTTTATACAAGCAAGCATTCATCAAGGGATTTTGTTCTGGAGTTGCAACAGGCTGAGGAGATAAATGCAGCTTTTTGAACTTTTTTGCCCATTATAGATTGTCCTGCTATTTTATAATGTCTTCAAAGGGCATAGAACAATAATAGGCAATGGCATAGACACCGTGATCTGTGTCAGTATGTCATCCTAATCTGGCTTTGAAGAAAAGGTGATCCATGACAGTTGGAAAGGAACTCTGGAAAAAAATGCACTTTATAGGGTCCAAAGAAATTACCACAGTTCTCTATGATTGCATATAATAAAGCAAGACTGAAAAAGTTCTGTCAAGAGGTTAGATAAAACCTTTGCTTCCTCTGTGGAATTTTGAGGAAATACTAATAACAGGGACAGAACCTGGTGATCATGTTCTCCAGTACAATTTTTTCTTATGTAACTTCTTCAGCTGCATGCAACTTCATAGAAGGACAACATGAAATGGATCTTTACTCTGATTTATCCTATTTGGCATTAGACTGATGCCTAATAGACAATCAGATTTAATCATAGGACAACTTCCCAAAGTCAAAGATGAGTAATAAGAACAAGACTTCCTGATCTTATTTTACTGCCAAGCAAATAAATAAAGCAAGAAAGTGGGGTTTCACAACAGAGCAACAAAGCAAGTTTAGTGTAGTCAATACACCAAATGAAACTTAGCTGTTTTCATTCATGAACAAGATAGCAGGAGAATATCACACTAGCAAAAGTGAATAGGTGCTCAACAAATTTCAGCGTCTTTCCCAAGAATATAGCATAAAAAATACCCACATACAGCATTGCTTCCAATGAAGAGGGTAAGCATCAACTCGCATAAAATGCACTGTCATTCATTGGACTGGTGTAACTTATTTGGTAGCTAAGAGATCTGCAGTGAAAACCACAAATCTAGCATTTGAGAAATCAAAGAAAGTGCTAAGAATGAAGTGATGTTTAGGTGTGCACCAAAAAATGGAACAGGCAAACCCATAGAGATCAGTCCTAAAGGATCAGGTGCCTATACACCTATACATCAATACTCAGAATAGGGGGAAACAAATAAGGAGAAATCGAAGTCCTAGTATGAGAAGGGAAAGAAGGAAATATGATTTTGTTGATAGTAATGAGAAGCAGTGGGGTGGAACTCATGACTGAGGCATAGTATTGGAAGGATATAATTAGTTGAAAAGAGACAGACTCAACCAAATAAATGGAGGTCAGTCTATAGATAAAAATTCACTACACTGGCATGGAGATTCATCATACCATGAAAAACCCCTTACAGGAGAACCTGTAAGAATGAAGTCAGGAAATCTAAGGTTCAGAATGAGTTGTGATGTGCAATGGATCCACAATAACTCTGAGGATCAAGGAAAGTTAAGGAAACAGTCCATTGAAGAAGTTGGCAAGATGCTGGCAGACAACAGAGTCACAGCTGAATTGCTTAATTTCTATTCCGTAACAATTTTTTACAAAAGGAAAAAGAAATCCTATCCAACAGACGCATACAGTGAGAGGTAGGGCAGAAGAGAAATAAATGCAAGTCAAAATAGGCCAGGAAGTGGTGAGAGAGTTCTGAATGAATTTAAGTCACATGAGCTGGATGAATTGCTTCCCAGGGTTCTAAAACGAGCTGGAAGATGTGATCTCAGAACTACTAACTGCAGTCTTCAAGAATTTTTGAACTACAGGAGAAGTGCTGTGAAAAAGAAGAGCAGTTAATATTGTTCCAGTCTTTATAAAAGGGAACCAATGAACTAGGGAAATACCGACTGATCAGTTTAACACCAGTACCTTAGAAAATCCAGGAAAAGATCATCACACAGTAGGATTGCTAGAACATAAAAAAAGAGAAACATGATTAACAGAAGCCATTATGGCTTTGTTAAAGATAAGTCAAGCCAGATTAATCTTGCTACTCTTTTTGCATAAAATGACTAAATTTGCAGATCCAGAAATACTGTGGATATCATGCACTTAGAGGTTAGTAAGGCAATGGATAAAGTTGACCCTAGCCTCCTTCATGATAGGATTAATATCATGGATGGATGGTAGAACTGCCAGATGGATTTGAAGTTGGTTGAACAACTTTACTTAACACATGTTCCTTAGTGGATCTGTTTCAACCCATAGAAAAGTATAGAATGGGGCCCTTCAAGGTTCTGCCCTGGGCAAAGAGCTCTTGAAAAGGAATAAAACACCAATATTATGGATTTATTCTCTAATTCAGTGATGAAAATCCTTGGCTGTGAATAAGCAAAGATGCCAGTTTCAGTTTTTCTCTGTTTTCATTTTTCCAAATGATAGGTTCCTTTCCAGTTCATTTCCTTGTCAAGTTATGAGTTCAGCAAAAGGAAAAAGAATGTATTTCTCACATTTTTTATGCAAATTTCACCTTAATCAATGTGCTTGTTCCACATTTTAAACAACACAAAATTATATGAAAAAAAAAGATGTCATGCACGTTTTCACATTCACAAGTGGAAAATGTGGACCAATTTTTCCTCCTTGTGCTCTTCTCAGTTTTTCAAATTAGAGGATCTCAGAAAGCACCAATAATAGTGATAGACTTTCCCCAAGATCTTGATATACTGTAGTTAGTAAGACTAAATAATATTTGTCTATAGACACATTATCTGATTTCTAGTAAGATAATTGTATAGTCTTATTGGAAGATTATACCATAAATTAATTATAGTTGCAAATTAAATCTACCAAAAAAAAGATAGCAAGTCTTCCTTCAGAATGACTCACCTGAAAAACCTCTGTGGGACATTAGAGAAAGGATTATAGAAAGCCACAAAGAGAAGTTTTATTGTGCTGAATAAGTAAAAGTGTTGCCCACTTGAGAGGTACTAATGATCTGCGTTTTAAGTATCTGCCCAGGGAATTAATTGCTTCATTGCTAGAGTAGTGGGAGTCCAACTATGCTCTAGTCTTGCTTTGAAAAATCAGACAATTAAACAAAATCAAGGTTTAACTGACACATTTATGGTTAGAAAGCTTTGCTGTCATTGAAAAAGCCCTCTGAGATACTGAGTGTACAAGATAGTATGTACTGGATCATATAACTATCTGTCTTCTGTCTTCTGTCTTCTGTATGCTGTCTGCTTGTTCCTACTTTGATATGGTACTTTTAAAAAAATTACAAAACAGGCCTCTACTGACAGAAAATGAGGTATATACCTGTGAGGTTTTTTCAAAGCAGATCAGATTGTTTAGAAGAATTAGGTATTACTGTTTCTTACCTGTAAATCTGCTGGCCTCATATCACAAATCAAGTGATTGGATGAGGAAATGCCAACTCACAGAGGTCATTCTGACAGAATTCTTCAGATTTATTTCAACTTCATCCACTGTGGTCATGAGTTCCCATTGTTCAATGAGAGATGTTCTGCATTTGTAGAGGCTGTATCCTGCTGGTGGACACCATCTGAGCTTGGTCATCAGCACCGATATTAGGTTGTTCTGGATTTTTCCAATAACTATTTTAAGCATAGACAATCCCACAAGAAAATAAAGGGTGATTTGAGGGGATATGATTTATTTATTTATTTAAATAACTTATGGCCACCTAAGTCACATAGTGATGGCTAGATGGCTCACAACAGCTAATAAAAAATGGATAAAAACAGAACAACCTTTATCAAGGGAACCAGAGCATGCTTAAAGAAGAGCCATGGTTTTCCAGAAGGCTAAAAATGGTAGGATTTCCTTAATTCTTAGGTGGAAGGAATGAGATGACTGTAGACAGATCCCCTCAGATGATATTTAAGGAATGGAACCTGAAGTTGGTCCACTCTATCTGAACTACTGGGATGAGCAGATACCTGACGGAGAGGTGGTCCCACAAATAACCCTGCCCTATGCCATGTAGAACTTTAAAGATGATTATCACTACCTTGTATATGCGGAAAGCAACTTTGATCCAACGCAGACCACCACCACCACAACAACAGTAACTCAGGCAAATTGCAGGACAACCTAAACTGAGTACACCATTGTTTGCTGAACTAGTTGCACCTTCCAGATGGTTTTCATGGGCAGGCTCATTAAATTAATCTTCAAAGCCCCAAAATATAGCCTTGACTGATACTGGTCCAGTTGCCAGCATAGTAATAATAATTTAAAAAACCCTCTTGACTCACACTGCTCAAGTATGATCCACTTATGGACCATTTTTACCAATGAAGTGCCATTGGCAGTGAATATTGGTTTGTATGTATCTGGTTTAAAAATCAGTGTGAAGTAATGTTGAATATACCACTAAGAAACTGTTAATTGAAAAAACAGAGGGGAACTTATAACTGTGCTTTATTCATTCCTCAAATGCGTGTGTGTATATGTGTGTATTCATTTACGAACATCATGTCAGTCTAAATTAATTAAACATTTGGCAAAGCAATCTTAATCCCCCATAGGAATAGCTTGAGATGCCTAATGCATCCTAAGCTGCATTTACTTTTGAAAGTGAAGACCAAGAGTTATTTCTATCACTTCCTGGATTTTTGTTTTAGGGTTATGGTTGATTGCATAGTCAGCCAGATGTTTCTATTAGATGTAGCATTTTTATCCACCTATTGAGCCCTTCCCAAGGACCTGGCATAGGCCATGGCTGTTGTTTGATGGTTTTAAAATATAAAGGTATTGTTACAGGATTTAAGCTGCTTTTTGCAACTTCTTGTTAATGCCAATCTATGGGTACTAGTTTTGCTTTCTTTTGTCAAAGTCATTGTGTTTCTATTTGCAGGTCTTGGTATTTTGTGATTTTTCTCCAGTCTTTCCTCTGTTTGGATGTCTCCAGCTATAGCAACATCCACTAACCAAACATTTTTTTTATTTTTCTTATCATCAATTGTTAGTGAAATCACTGCTGTCAGTTTTTTAGTTGGTGTTAGCCTTCCTTCACACTGAGTTCTTCCCAAAAAACTAGAATTCATTTTCTTATTCATTATTCATTAATCCATTATTCATTATTAGTTTCTTATTCATCAGAGAATAACACAGTACTAAGAACAAACATGTTCTTTGAAAACATGAGTGATGGCTAGAAAAAATAATGATATTATAGCATTTAATAATACTACATTAAATATATCTGTATAATATTATACAAATATAAAATAATAATTTCCTTTGAGTTACAGTGGGAAAAAAATATTTAAGCGAGCTTTTCAATGAAAATAAATATTTGGATCTCATATTCTTTTCGCAATTCTCTATATTCTATTTGCTTCCAAAGCCAACTTTTCTAACTTCAAAAAGAGCAGAGGCTGAATCAAATGGCAAGAGACATAAAGAGATATTAGGAGTTTCCTTTCCTCTTGAGAGAGATGTCTCTTGGAGAGGGAGTCTACAGCTGGTCCAGATGTAGTGGCATGAGTAATTGCAGTCTCTGAATGCTCATACCACTTGTCTGTAATTCAGGTTACTTTATATAGTGTGGAGCCTAGGTCTTCTGCTTGTGTAGTAAAACCTGAAGAGTAAAAATGCTGTGGGCCGTGTCCATTAAGCATTGTCATTTTGCCAGAGCAGGAGTCAACCCCACTCTGTCACTGTCCCAGGCCTCTGGAAGAGCCTTTTCTCATGGTCCTCCCATTTCTGTCTGCCAAAGATGTCTTTCCACATGCGCTGGGCTACAATGCTTTGAGTTGTTGTCTAAATTGTGAATGGCTGTTTGATTCTTGCTTTGATTGTTGCATCATTTTGAAACCTTATCAGTTCCCTTAGAAGCTGAAGTTATAAATACACTGACAAGCAAACAAACAACACATAATATAAAGGCTCAGACGTCTTTCCATATAGTTGGGTTAGAGAATCAGTGGAATAATTAGAAGAAGGATGGCAAAACCCCTTGTTCCAGTTTAAGGAGAATGTCTCTCTGCGTTTGCATGTGCATGTATTCCACTATACAAATTATGTTTTGTTATTTAATCCAGAAGTTTTCCAATCAGAAAAAATGAGATAACTGTTCTTTAATGTAGCCTAAAGTCATCATCATAAAATCTTGTTGCCATGCTGGGAGATTTAGCTTATTGTGGCAATTATTTTAGCATGATACCTTAGGGAGGACCATCCTTTATAAATAACTCTTGCCTTTGGGTAACACTGTTCTCTGTTCCTGTAATTTTATTTTCATGCCTCAATGACAGAAGAGACATTAATTATGGACAGAGATAATGCCAAGTGATGAATTGTTTTAACCCTGACACGATAAATCAACGGGCATGGATATATGCTGCTTGCAGTGCCACTGTGCCATTTTTATTCTTTCTAACCCAATGGAAGGGTAGAAGAAGTTAAAGATAGGGGCTCGACAGTCTACCTTTGAAAACTGAAGAGGACCAAAATTAGGTATGGTCAAAGAATCCAGAAAAAGAAAGGTCAAGTTTGAAAGTGGGAGAGATTCCAGTTGGAGTATGGGATATGGGAAAAAGAAAATCCCCCAGTGCATCCATATGAGAGATAGAGTTGGACAGTGGTTCATAATGCTGCTGATTGCTCCATTCTAAGACCCTGCCCCTTCTGTCACATGACCCAGAGTAGAAGATACACATGAATGAAGGCAAATATGCATGTATCAGGATAATGTTGCAGGAGCCAATCTGGGTCAAACATCAGGACCAGAGGTTTAGAATTCTGAACTTTCAGACTCGTGCTGGAGGCAATCCTCTAGCACAGTAACTCCCAACCTTTTGGGCACCAGGGACCGGTTTCATGGAGAAAGATATTTCCGTGGACTGGAGGGGGCATGGTTTTGCATGCTGCCTGCGTTCTGTGAATGGGGCTTGGCTTGTTTCTGTAGCCCAGTTGCTGGCATGCCACAGACCAGGATCAGTTCACAGACTGGGGGTTGGGAGACCCCTGCTCTAGCACAAACTAGAGTTTCCTGATAACAGGCTTCAGTATGAGTCTGATAGCTCAGAAGACTAAACCTCTGGTCCTAATGACTGACCCAAGATTGGATCCTTGAGCATACCTAGTCTGTCCTTGCCAATCTACAGAATATGTATGTTTGTGTGTGTGTGTGTGTGTGTGTACATGCACATATGCATCCATCCATTCAACACAAGAGGAAAGTAGAAATACACATATTACTTTCCTACATAGAAGAAAATTCAGACTTCTTATGACTATATTCCAAAAAACATGCTCAGCATGTTTTCCTTACCTTATTTAAAGTTACATTTCTCTTCTCTGCCCTCTCCCCGCCAAAAATTAATCAGATAATTATTTTTATCTATTTAGAATTGTTTCTAAATATTTTTATAATTATTATTTTTTAGAACCATGACTTTAAAATATATTTTCAGAATTATTTAAAAACACTTTTTATTATTTCACTACTTTTTATTTCACATTTCAGTTCCATAGGCATTCAAGGCATCCAAGGCTTCCTAATGTGTACATGATCCAGAAGTAGTTTTTGGATTGGATTCCAGAAACTCCTTTTACTCCAAGGATAACATAAAATTGAAACCTACATACATAGAATTAAAAATGAATGCCGATTATCATTTTTGAACATTATCAAACTTCCCTGAAATATCAAAAATTATAATATATCATTTAACAACTTAACAAAACCTCCTGATATATTTTGTAGACAAATTCTCCAG
>JANHFO010006716.1:4974-39614 GCA_032468095.1 Pareas carinatus | reverse complement strand
AAGCGGGTTTCAGGCGTGAGAGGCAGAGCTCGCTCTCTCACGTCCTGTTGCTTCCAGGACCGGAAGTGATCTTCAGTTTTCAGATCTTGATACTTTATGGTATTCTCCAAACCTTTGTCCTCTATTCTGCTGTCTCCTGATATTTCTATATAAGTTATTCCTACTTTCTCTTTTTCAATCAGTGATATCTGGCGAAACAAGACTTTATCAGCCTGTATTTAGAAAATCCACAATATTTTAACTTGCTCATTCTCAACTAATTTTGAACTCTTTTGCTCTTTTTTTGTTACTTGCACGTGATATTTTTAACAAAATTCCAGTGAATAACTGTGTTATATTGTTGTTTATAATCAATTTGTGCAACCTGAGCTGAGTACATGATCTACTGTTTCTTCTGCCTCTTTTTTTACTTGCAACAATGCTTGATCTTGCCTGACTTTTATATAATCAGCCAATGCATACCTTTCTTTTTTGATAGTTTGCTTGACTTGAAGTAAGCCTCTTCTTCCATTTCTTGGGGCAGGTATAATTAATATCCCTATTGGGGGGATTTGGGTCCAAATTCTCCTGTTCAATTTATGTTCAGTTAATAATTCCAGAAGCAGATCATATCATAGGTATGGCTCAGGTGATGGCTTGGCTTTCCTTTCAGATGTTCCATTATGCAAACTAGGTAGCATCATCAGTGCTAGTAAGGATTGAGGTTTGCTCTTTGTTTATATTCTAGTGACTTGCCCTGTCAATGTTGGTGGGGGTGTTCTTGGAGATTCTTTGTTTGGGCTGTTTACTCTTAGCTTGTTTGGCAGTTCCTTGTTGGGGTTTTGTTTACTTCTAGATTGTTGATTTGATATTAATGTTTGAGTTAAGCTACATTTATTCATTGCTGGTTGGGAGATGTTTTGGTCTTTTTGTTCCTTTTTTGACTTACTAATTGTCTCTTTTGCACGGTATATAGATATTGCTTTTTCTATGTGTTTATTGATGGGTAATTTATCAGAGTGGCAGACTTTTAGAAATTCTGTAGAGTTTTTGGCTTGACTTGGTTCAACCAAATAAGTTCAAAAATGTTCAAAAATGAAAATTTGAAAGGCACGAACAAAGGGTTTGAGAATAAGTTAGAAAATTGCAAGGGTTTTTTTTTTTGTTCACAGTTTTGAACTACTTAGTTCTGCCTAGTTCATACACAGCGTAGTGGGACAGGTCTGCTTTAGGAGGAGTGGTGTTTTCATGAATGAAAACAAAATACTCCATAGGAATACTCTTTATTCCTCTTAATTTCTAAAATTAAGAAATAGGTAGGTAAAAATAGAATGGAAATAAGTAAGGCAAGAACCTAACACCAAATCCCAACATGCATTTAAAAAATAATAATAACATACAAATTCCTTGTATGTCCACTCTCGTACAATTTGCCAATAAAAAAATATTCTATATTGATATCATTCAACTTTGTATAACAGCAATAGAGACTGAACTGGTGCCTGGCTATTCTGTTTGATGCATCAATCATCTGAACCAGAGTCTTTCTGATTTAGATCCAGTATTACATCATAGTACTTATCAAACTTTGGTTAATTTCACCGGAGCACTATAGTAATTAGATAAAAATGTGTACAGCAGGACATTTGTAATTGCTCAATGTCAATAAGAAAGGACATTTGTTTCATGAAGAAAGAACAGCTGTGTTAACATTGCAACTAGTCCTACAATAAATGGGAAATGAAAGAGAAGAGTATATTTTGTACAAATCATTGGCAGATCTACTGAAAAGACACATAATTTGTTAAAATATTTTTTTCTGGGATATGCATTATCTAGGAAAACTAAAATGGAAGAATGTCTTTGGGCAGTACAGATTTAGGTACCATTGGTTTGTTCATGGTTTCAGTTTTATTTGGAATTCATAAATGCAGTACATCTCTCCTGTTTATTAAACGAGTCAAGCTTCTTCAAGCTTCCACATCAGCTTGAAGAAAGGTATTGCTATTTTTAAGGAATGAACTCATTAAAGTGGACATTAGTCTTAAAGCAGAGGCACCTTTTTCATATTTTAAGAGAGCTGCTGTGCTTACATGATTTCTGAAGCATTTCTTTTGAAAGATGTACAAAGCATGTGTAGTCCTAATTGGAAAGAAGGACGGCTTCTAAAATTAGTGAACTTAAAATAAATTTAGCACGTTTCTATATAATTAGATTATTAATAGTTTAAATGTCATGATAATCCAAAATGTCATTTTCATATAACGGGACCCTATTTCTTTGATGATCACATTGAGACTTTCCAAAATCTTATGATTCACATTTAGGGATAGATTCCGTCTGATCATTATTGTGTTCGTAGAATAATTTAATATAGAACGTACAGGACCAAATTATCCCTGCTAGACAAAAGTAAAAGTGCATGTGACTTGCATATTAAAATTCATAGTAATAATCTTTTCTTTTCTGATCATCTCAGCTAAGGCAGTCACAGGAAAATATCCTGTGTCTGAAATGTCCTGTGTCATGGTTGTGGTTATAGCATGTCTATTGGTGTCCTTTGATCAGGTTTTGTTAAAAGTAGTTGCAAAGTTAAAGAAAAAAAATAAGTCTATTCAAACCTCTTATGATTCACATTGTCAGAGAGTTTACTGTTGTTTTCCTCATAGATATATAATCACATACTGCCCCATGAGAATGTTCATGGTTCCATAAGAAACAAAAATAGTCAGGAAGATCAAGACTCTGAAAGTTGACTTTCAAAATAGCATGGAAAGTCTTAAAGTTTCCAAAACATGTTAAACTAACCTAATAATTGTAAATTGAAACCTAGGCAGCATTTAAGTGATTTAAACCAGGATCTTCATTGTGGTAACACTAGGATTATACAGCTCTTCATTTCGAAGAGTTCTAACATTTTAGAGCTAAATAAGCAAGACTTGTACTAAAGTATAGTGAGTTTTTCTAAAAGAGAAGAAATGGCTGATATTTCTTTAAAAGGGATATAAATCATATGAGAATTGTTGGTATTAGAAAATCTTGAATAATTAAAGAAAACTTTAAAAATATTAATGAAACTGCAATATTTTCTCATTCCCCCCCAAACGTAGTGACTAGGAAATCATCTACGCAGACCATGTTCCTTCTTCTAATTAAATAAATGTATGAAATAGGCTCATTACTTTTTTATAGATTATACATGCCTTTCATATAATGACACAGGCTTCCGGGCCTGTGTTTCAAGGCAGAGTAGTGAAAAGTATGTTAGAACTATGAAAGTACACTATGCAGTATATCAGCTTTGTCTATATTTGGCAAGCAATTTTACATCTGCATGATCTATCTATAATTAAATAAAAACCAACGATTGCTGTTTTTATTGAGCAAGGATTTTGTTTAAATTTTTAGCTTTGTTTCCTACCATATAATTTTAAGCTTCTTGGAGCAAACTACGGTAAATGTATTTGCTTTGAGAAATACATAAGCCCTTATAAGCTTTTCCCACTTTATCTTTAAAGACACTGAAGATGGAACTGAAGTCTTCTTCTGAGCTTCGAAGATTAAGAATATGCCTATGACAGATACTGTTCATTTGTAGACTAATTTTTAGTCATCATCTAAACTTCTATCTTAAAAATTTATTTCCTCCTGCAGTAGTCCTTAACTTTTACAGAACTAATTCCTCACATAGGTCAAAGAACCTCTAACATGCGGGTGTATTATTGACAAAATGATTTAAGCTGACTTAAAGCAGTAGAAACATCAAAAGTAACTGAACAAAAACAGGCGACAGTGATGAAGGATCGTTCTGTGCCGTGTCCCTAGTCTCTGATTCAAGAGAGAAAAAGGCAGTCTGTATGATTCAGTTATTTTTATTAGACATATTTGAGCTAGGTTGAAACCTTAGGTATGAGAATTCAGGAAAACTCTTTTCTTTATTAGGTGAGAATATATCAGCAGTAGACTTCAAAAATGCTTTTCTGTGCCTTTTGATAACGTTGTCTGCAAAGATGTATTTTTCCTCAGCATTTCAGTAGCAGCTTCATATGTAAATTCTTCTCTCAGATGAAACTCTTCTTATTACAAAGTACCCAGTCATTTGGCTATTGTACTAATAATCTTGAAATAAATGGAATACCTGTTCAAATTCTTTCCATTTTATAGTATAAAAAACATCAGGAAGACTGTTGTGCATTTTTGGTCGCAGCTAAATTTCCCATCACTGTTTTCAAAAAGATCCTACTTTCTGCCTCATTGGACAATGATCAAGAAATAGGGAAACTACATTTTATCAAGTACACACAAGTCTAGCAAGATAAGAGGGAGATAACAATTTAACTCTTACACCGCTAAGCACAATGAAATGCTCTAGAAGAATATGATTTAGTTATGTACTTCAGATACATAAATGAAGAACTGAAAATGAGTTCTATTCTGCTGTCTGAATGGACTTTGTTTGTTCCTTTTGCCTAATCTGAAGTAGAAGGCAATTGACAAGTGTATATTTTTTGATGTTAACTAATTTATCATTTTTACTTACTACTTGTGAAAATATCAATAAAAGATAAGAATATGTTGTTAAAAAAAATCAGATATAAAATTCAGGAGACCAGAGAGCTAACAGTTGTTGCAGATCATTTACCTTCTCGATCACATAATCAAGTTTATAAATCAATATTAGCAGTCATGGAATAGGTGTTAAGATAAAATATTAGGGAAAGATACAGTAGACAATTAAGCATCTTTAAAATTAAAGATGAATACTTTAAAATAAAATGATCATCATGAAACTAAAATCATTTAAATCAGTGATTGCCAACCTTTTTGACCTCAGGGATCACCAAATTCATAATTTGAAATCCCAAGGCCCACCAAAATGAATTTTTTAAAAAGGTACATACATTTGTAAAATAATGATAAGAGAACTTCCATTTTATTAATATAAAAGGGACCTATTTAATATAACAAAATTAAAAAATCTTATTTAATTATAACAAAATCATAAATACTTATTTAATCATAACAAAATCTTTAAAGGTTGTTTAATTGTAGCAAAATTATTAGTTTAATCATTATAAAATAATTGAAGTTTCTTTAAGTATTACACGTTTTAGTGTAATATTTGTTCCTGCTTGAGTGAGAGAAAGAAAGAGAGACAGAGACACACACACACACAGAGAGAAAGAGACACAGAGAGAATGAGAGACAGACAGAGAGACACACACATACACAGGGAATGAGAGAGAAAATGAGAGACAGAGAGAGAAAGAGACAGAGAGAATGAGAGACAGACAGACACACATAGACACACAGACACAAGAACCATACAACTATACAAAAAAATCAAATAATCTCTAGATTTTCCTGTGGCCCACCAAAATTTTCCCCCGGCCCACAAGTTGGCAACCACTGGTTTAGAGGCTTTTGATGTGAGATATAATGACTGTTTTTGTAGTTACAAAAAGTGGCTTGGTTAACAAGAGTAATGAATGACATGAGAAATTATCTAAGAATAGAATAATGTCTGTTATTTTTAAGTTGGTTTTAATTTTTTGTTTGTTTAATAACAGTTGAGTCTTCCTCTGCATCTGAGACTGCTGGATCTCAAATTGCCCCTTCTACCAACATATTAGTGCCAATCCAACCTCCTGCTCCAATGCCAAGAAAGTCCCAAATAGTAAGTAGCAAAGCATGTCATTCTCTTAAAATATTGCAGTTGGCCGCTCTACACGCTGAAACTTAAAAGACATTGTACAGGATCTTAAATTCTTCAGAATCCATTGGCCCTTTTTTTGTCTGTTGAATTCAGATACATTCAGTTTGACCAAGAAACAAAAAAAAGGTATCTTTGGCTTTTTGTGTATCACACATTTTGGTAGAACTTTTACTTGAAATCCCATGGAGGACTGAGATCATTCTAAGAAAAATGTTTGTATGTTGTAAATATAGCTGTACATTGAACAAGCTGTGAAAATCTATTCCATCTATAGCATCTTTGAGCTGAGAGTTAATTGGGTCCCTTCGGGGAGAAGGGCGGTATAAAAATCCAATAAATAAATAAATAAATAAATAAATAAATATAAATAATAAATTATAGCTACAACTTTGAATAATATAAGTGTATTTTATACCTATTCTATTGTATCTGCAAAAGACAAAATACTGCAAAGGATAATTCTCTCTCTGTCCAATCAATGAGATCCATCAGGATGGGCTTGTTCTCGGTTCTTTTTATAAAATTGCATCATTTGGCAGGCCCCTGCTCTTTAGACCTGCATATTCCTAGAGATTCAGCCCCATTGGTCTTCCATAAGGATTTGAAGATGTAGGTTTTTCTCCTTGGGCAACTGGGCCAGTCTGCTAGATAGGTCCATTTGACATGGTTAGAATATTGAATAACTGCCTGTGAGTTGCCAATACAAGTAGTCCTTGACTTATGACCATTTATTTAGTGACTGTTCAAAGTTACTGAAAGCACTGAAAGAAGTGACATGTCCATTTTTCACACTTATAACCATTGCCGCATCCCCACAGTCACATGATCAAAATTTGGCTGCTTAGCAATTGGGATGTATTTAGGACAGTATCAGTGTCCCTGGGTCATGTGATCATCTTTTGCGTCCTTCTGACGAGCAAAGTCAATAGGGAAGCCAGATTCACTTAACAACCATTTTATCAACTTAACAACTGCAATGATTCACTTAACAACTGTGGCAAGAAAGATCACAAAATGAGGCAAAACTCACAACAACTGTCTTGCTTAGCAACAGAAACTCTGGCCTCAATTGTGATTGTACATTGACGACTACCTATACGGCATAGGGTATCATTTCAATTAACAGATGCCTGCTCAGAAAAGCAAACAAAATGGTTAATTCACAGAAATAACATTCAGTGAAATGTCCAGAATTTGAATAGCTCATCAGAAGAAAATTCTTTTGCATGTTCCAAAAGAAGCTATATAACCTTTACCTACAAAGAGTGATGTCTTGCTTCTCAGAAAAAGAAGCGGTGACAGTTGGCTTTGACCACTGTTCTAATTTTGAAATGAACGTAGTTATGATGAAATGCTATCTGAGAACTGCAATGATCAAAAGTGTGACCTTTGCTAGTGAGAGAAGTTGTACTAGAAGATAAACGTACTTAAGGATACAAATAGGAGAAAATAATACATTAAAAAGCATGCCTCAGTGATAGTTCCCACGTTTACTTGGCTATCCAGATAAGCCTTAAAAAATTGACCTGAAACTCTTGAGAACTGTAGCTACCTAATATAGACAACATTTAACTTACACAGACATGTAACCTGTTTTGGTTTAAGGCTTTTTCCTGTGTTCTGCTCCCTCTGTCTGTTTGAGAAGAGACAGTCTTTGTAATACATTTCTGTGGTGTCTGACCTTAGTTTTCAACACAGGGTTCCTTTTATCTCTCTCTCTCTTTCTCTCCCTATCCTTCTGTGTATGTTTATTACAGTCAAAAACAAAGCCCAAAAGAGTAAAAGCAATCTATAACTGTGTAGCAGATAATCCGGATGAGCTAACATTTTCAGAAGGTGACATCATCATAGTTGATGGGGAAGAAGATCAGGAGTGGTGGGTAAGTATCTGTGTTTTCAGCTGAAGTTGATAGGTGACTTAAACTCTGTGGCTTGCTGTCTGCAGTTATAAAAATAAAGCAACAAACAACAGAATTGACTTCTTGAGTGAAGCAGTCTGTTTCAAAAGTATCTACTAAATGAAATACGTGAACTTTATTTCTGTCTAATTTGAACTTGGAGACATTTTTATTCCTTCCTTTTGTACAGAATCTGTATCTGGATAAATCAGGGATGGGATAACCCTTGCCTTTCCCATCCAACCCAATCCTGCTCTCCTCAGAATTCAGTGAAATTATCACTTAGGAACACTTATTTCAAGAGCACTTCTAGTGGCAGCTCCGAAAGGCTCCTCTTGCCTCTCTTGGTGGGACATAGAAAGGAAGTTTCTGGTTAGCTACTTCCACATTAGGTCACACTGTTCACTTTGCTATTGCAGGGCTGTTTCCTAGAGTTGGGAGTGGGTTGCAGAGTAGGGAGTCCCTCCTCCTCCTCCTCTGTCATTTAAGCTCTCCTTCCTGCTCAGGCAAGAAAATTGGATCATTGCCAGGGGGATCTGCACGAAGGTTAGCTAAATGAACAGCTGAATGATGAGGTTAACACGGTATGCAAGTCTAGGCTAAAATGGAGTTGTGTCAAATGGTAAACTTATTTTTGTTAATCTGCCAATGATCTTATTTTACAAAATCAATGTACTTTAAATTATTTTATATGGCTAAAAAGAACTGATATTTTAAACTTGTTTTATTAACTGTCCTCATATTAAATTCATAACTACTCTAAAATATTTTCTCTCTTTCAGATTGGTCATATTGATGGAGATCCTAATCGGAAAGGTGCTTTTCCTGTATCATTTGTGCACTTTATTGTTGATTAAACAACTTCCTACAAGTGGAGAGAATTTCCCTTTCTAGATTTCATTGGGACTCCCTGATCATCATCAAATGCCTCATTGGAATACTTCTAAATAACATAGTTGAATCTTTGTTATTGCAGTTCTGAAAATTATTTTCCATGGAACTTTTATAACAACAGAGCCATTCAAAAATGTTTGTGATGATTGCTAAAAGCTGCAAAAACACAAAAATCCAAATCCATGACAATGTGAAAGGAATATTAAGTGAGCTAGAAGATTGATCTCTTGACTGCACTAATGTGTTACATTTTAGTGCCAATGTCAAGCCTACAATAAGTATTTAACTTTTGTGGTGAGTGTGGCTTTTGAGATCAGTCTCGGGACTGTAGGTAAGCTGAAAACTGAAATTTCATTTTAAAGAAAGACAGTTTATTTTGGTTTTATTTAGTAACATTAAAACAATTTGAGAAATATAAGAACATCCCCTCACTTGTGACATGGCAGAGTTTCTTCTTACCCATGTCCGTAGCCATCCACAATGTTCATTGATCAAATAAGTAGAATGGGGGTGGAGAAGTCTTTTGCAAAAGATTCCTAAATAGCAATCTCAATCATATTTTTTTTAAATGCACGGATGGAAAGGACTGAAAGTGATAGAAATCCAGCCCTGTTTAATGTCCTAGTAATAATCTAACCACATTTGAGGAAACCTGTATAAGTACATTCACACAGCCTGCACTTTGTTACAAAAAAACAAACCCAGGTACCCCAAATAAGAAACCTAAGGATTAAGTATTGCAATATATATATATATCCATGTCTCTGAATAATAGAACCTTTTTCTCCTATCGAAAAAGGGTTATGGGTGCATAGGACCAAAGCATCCCTACATCCAATCAGTGATAAATATATGCTTGAAAATGACTGCATTAGGCAGCAGCCTTGGCAGGCTTAAACATTTGAGTCCAATCAAAACCTGTTGTATAGCAACAGTTAAAAAGTTTGGGATCTAATAACCTACTCCAATTTCCCCATTGGTTGAATAGCCTATGTTTCCTTATGATGGCTTGTACGGGCACAAGTGGAGGTCTGAATAAGTACCTTTATTTGGTAAATAGCGTTTAAGATTTTATACCTTTGTAATACAAAGGAAGAAATTAGGAATATTTATCAGTTTATGAGAAAAAGAAAAAATGTATTATTCTCTCTCCCAGTTTCCCCCTGTGCATGAAGTCAGGAGAAAAGCTTTAAGATAAAGCAGCCCAAGAAAAAATTGCACGCGGCCCTCTTATGTATCTCAGTGGAAGACTGCTTCCTTGGAGCAGCACACATAAGTAATATGCATAGATATTCATGAAGATACTCAGTTAGGAATGTCCTCAGTTGCGTTAAAGAAATATTTTAGTAATTTGACGTGTAGATATTTTAAAACCTGAAATCTGATTACCTCGTTTTATAAGTATGAGGTCATAGTTTTCTATACTAAATATGCAGTTAATATTTTATGCCATATGCTAATTACCCTTGAGGTAAGGAGTGGGGGAAACTATGATGATACTGCTGATAAAGTGGGAAAGTTTATGAAATATTACTTACAGTCCTTTTCTTTGAAAACAAGTTGTAAAGCACATAGTGGTATGTTCATACTGAGATTGCTATGGTCAACAGTGTCATAGTCACTGATCCAAACAGTCCTGTGCTAAAGTATACACCGCTGTCTAGCAAGCAGTTCTGTCTGTTTGTGGACTTGCTCTGTGTATCGAAATATATCCTAGAACATGGTAGTTAACACTGTTAATAATTGTGAATAGATTTCATAATTCAAAATGAATAGACTCTTACAGAACATAGCTATGTCCTTTTAATGTTTGTATATTGTGATATTGTTAAACAGTTTTTATTTTGCATATGCTACCCAAAATGTGCACTGGTAGCATAGGATTAGAATATCAATGTCCAGGTCACATTGGCTTTGATCACAAGTTTTGTGACTATTGTATCTCTAGATTTATCAAGAGAACTTTGAATTTCTGACACAGAAATTATGTATATATTGGCTGGTGGAAGTGAAAACAGATGGGGAAAGGACCCTTTGGTATATTTATATTGGATGGGGGGAAATACTGGATCTCGATATTTCTGTTGCCTTGCTGAAGTGGTACATTTGAGCCGATTCGCCAGATGTATTGATGCAAATCAGTTGGCTGATACTAAGAACAATATGAGTGGTTGCAGTGTGATGGAGGAGCAAACTGGAATATTTTCAAGCTAGTTTTGTTGTATGTTTTAAAGCTAAGTCTGCATATTCAAAGTTCCCATTGAATATATATGTATATTAGGAGAATAGTTGGCCACTACACATTTATTCAAATGCTGATTAATTCAGTTGGGTTTTGACTCTTTTATGTTTATATGCCTGGCAAATGCAAGGAAATAATTTCACACATTATTTTGCACATTACTTACAGTGTTTAACACAGAATCTTTCAACAACTATGTGCAAAGTAGTATTTTGAAGCTTCTTTAGCCTCAGATTTCATATTGGGTAGGATCCAATGAAATGTACTATATATGTACTACAAGATGCTTGGACTAAAATGATTTTCCAATGCCAAAACTTCTTTTGAAACCAAGGATACCAACAAATATAGAATCTATAATACATGTAGTTGGCACACAAAAGTAAATAAAAGTCATGAATTTGCCTAAAAATGGGATTTATCTCTAGAAGATGGCTGAAACTCAATTTGGACGTTTCAGATATCCTGAAAAACACTTGATTATGGCTACTAGACAATCTTAAATAAGAGTATTTTCTCACACTATATCAGTATGATAGCAGTAGGCTTGTCAGAAACATTTCAAAATAGTTTCTGTGACATATAACATTAACTCATAACTGGTCAAGTAATCTGGATTTTTTTTTAAAAAAAATACACTAACTCTGCAAGGTCATTCAGACTTCATGTCTAAACAACAGAGATGGCCATATTCAACCAACTATTACCAAGCACATACGATTACTGTGTTAACCATTTTAAAGGTGCATAAGACACTTAAAATGCAGTTCAGAATGCTAGTTGAGATGTATAATTTTTAATGTGATGGTTTTGATTGTTTAGTTGCAGAGCAACTGTATACATTGTATAACCTAAGACCATTTCTTATTTTTAGTGTCTAGAGGCAGTGATTTATAATTGGAGCATGATTAATTTTACTTCTGTTAAATCAGTCATTAGACTGAAAAAATAAACTACTTTAAGCCTCATATTGACCCTTCGTGTTTGTGTGAAAAATATCCTTGTCAGAGTTCTGGAATGGAAGAGTGATACTCCAAATCTTAACAGTTTATAAATCTAATAACAAATCTAGCCTTCCTAATGCTGATCTTACATGATGGGCTTCTGTTTTCTCAATACTCAACCCAGAACTAAAGCGATTCAAAAAGTGCAGTGAATAGCCAGAAGATATTTCAATTTTTTTCAAGTTTATGAAATCTTAAATTAGTGTAATTTAGTACAGACTTCCACAAAATAAGACAACATTTGGTGGGTTTTTGGTTCCATTATTTAATAACAGTAATGACAAAGACATATATTTATTTTAAACAATATACCAAAATAATTTAAAAAGTATTTTGGAGCAGATGCAAACTTTTCTCCAGGCGTTGAAGTCATAAAAATAACTTTTTCAGGATGACGTATGATACAGTGTTCAGGGCTTTTCAGATGTTAAAACTGAGTCAAAGGCTGTGGACAGCACCTTACAAATAGCTTGTGCTTGTTCCTGCATTTTGGAAAAGAATAAGAAGCCCTTTGTTTTCACCAGCATACAAAACCTTTTTCTGTACCAATTACAGGATGTTCGGTTTCAGCTTCGGTTGACAGATGCTTATTATGTGTAACAGTGACTGCAAGAATGTAACTTGTGAATATAAAAGAGCAGAATTGCTCTTTGTGAATAGAAACCATCATGTTTCCACTGGTCATGTGATCAGAATTTGAGTGCTTGACAATCGGCATATATTTATGACAGCTGCAGTGTTGTGGGAGTCATAGAATCACCATTTGTGACCCTCTCGGGCAGCTTCTGACAAGCAAAGCCAAATGGGGAAAGCCAAATTTACTTAACAACCATAACAAAAAAGGTCGTAAATTCTGGTGCAACTACATTGCTCACTGATAGCTTACAGTCCCAATTGTTGTTGAGGAATATCTGTAGAGGATCAGCAAAGGTTATAATGACTCTACTGGGTCTTTTACTATTATTCTAGGAGCAGGGTGGTATATTCTCCTAGTCCGTGGTCCCCAAACATTTTTGGCAACAGGGTCTGGTTTCTTGGAAGACAATTTTCCCGTAGACCTGGTGGGGGGGAGGGGGGGGAGGAGCATGCAACCTAAATTCCTGGCATGCAGTTTACAATAGGGTTTGTGCTCCTAGGAGAAGCTAATGCCTGATGATCGAAGGCTGGGATGCTAGAGCTGGGAAGCAGCTGCAAATACAGATGTAGCTTTGCTTGCTCACCTGCCTCTCATCTCCACTTGTATGGCCCGGATCCTAACATACCACGGACCGTTCCTGGTCCATGGCCCAGGGGTTGGGAACCCCTGCTCCAAGTGATGTGAACTACAGCTCCTATATGTACTTCCCTTTAGCTCTGCTGGTCAGGACAGAGGACAGTTGCTATCAAATGTATTAGAGGGCACTCGGGGCTACTTACCCCTGTCACAATTCTGCTTTTACATAAGTTTATATGGTACCCCAACATCTTAAACCAATTCTGTCACTTTTTGGACTAATAGATATATTGGAGCATAATGCATTGGAATTAGCACAATACACATTAAATAGAATGTGTGGTAGGTGGCTTTCTAAAATACACACAAATCTTACCAAGCTATTGCACTGGTAAATCCAAAGACTAAATTCTTCAGAGTCTACATCTGTTGTCTTCAAAGCCAGTAAACTCTTCCCTGCTCCTAATCCATCATCATAGCAGACCATCCGGACAATCAGGTAGAGTGCGTGTCTATGCAAAACATCCTGAAAGTTCTACTAATTAATTTAAATTATCATGAAAGGAAAAAAAAGACTGTATCAACAATATTTCCAAATCCTCAAAATTAGCCTTTGGAAAGAGACAGTTGATGTACGCCTTATTTACTGAAATTATTATTATGAAGAGTTATTCACAGGCTAGCCAAAATCCAATTTATTGTATCAGTAAGGTAGTGATGACCATAATTCTAGGGGTCTAGATTAATGAAATAGTGAAGACAGCCAACACGGAAATGTATGGTGCATCTATTTAACAATAAATGATGAGACAAAATAACAAAAACTAGCTAACATCCACATCTCGAGAAAAGAAATTCTTTTCATCCAGGGAGAGGTGAAAGGACACAAGAACGATCAATGCAATTATTACTTTGGGAAGGAAATATTTGTTCTTCTTTAGAGAAAAGTCATCCACTAAATTTCCTTAGGAAATTCCAGCCATGTATCCTCTATCTTAAGACCAGATTATATCTAAGCAACAAATTCAGTTGGCTGATTGGGATACTTGAAAAGCCAGAGAACCAGCATTAACTTCCAGAATGTTCAAACTGCCCTTGGTAGTGGGGAAATTCTAAAGAGAAAGCCAAAAGCAAAACCTAATTGGTTTTTAATTGGATTATTTTGGGTGAGGGGGGTTAGTAAAGTTTTAATAGTAATTTTTTAAAATTGGCCACGGTTTAATATTTGTAATTCGTTTTTAATGTTCTTGGACTGTTATTTTTATCTAGCTGTTCACCGCCCTGAGTCCTTTGGGAGAAGGGCGGTATATAAATTGAAACAAACAAACAAATAAATCCAGCGACAGGTAATCTCTTGTGGGAAAGAGCAATAGAAAACTGGGTATTGGCAGGTAGAGTGAACAGAATATTCTGAAAGAGGAACTGATTCTCCTTCTGTTGCAACATTGTCACTGCAACATTAAATACAGACTCCATTTTTATGAACCTCATGGATCCAAATACGCAATTAAGCTTGGAATAAGATTCCAATAATGCCTTTTCTGTATTAAATCAGATGTACACGAGGATAGAGCTAAGGTACAAATCAGCAGGTCTAAAAAAACTGGGTCATTTCTGGATGTAATTTAAAGTAGAAATGGAGGCTTTTTGTCCTTCAGGGGCTTCATGCATTCATTTCAATTCCTGTTTTAGTAAACTTTAGTTACTTCTTGAAAAGGTTATTGAAAAGGTCAGCAAAAAAATTTAAAATGAAGCATGTAGTCTAATATGCAGGCCACAGAATGCCACCCCTGCTTCATCAAGTTGTATGTAAACTTATATTGTAGAATCACCTAGGAGGATAGAATTTATATTGCTTCTATAATCATGCCAGTTGCATGTTTTAAAACCATTCATGACTTACATACTGGTCCAATGATGTGACTTTAATACCGTACTTGGAAACCCCCATAGTAAATTCTTCTTCTCCAGGAACAAAAGGCAGCTTTCCATCTTGCTTTTGAAAGAAATAAAATGGTATTCTGACATGAAAACATAAATGGCAAGTTGCCCTATTTACATTAGAGAAATATATATATAGAATTGTAACTAAAATTGTTTGTCATATGTTTTTTCTTTTGTCATATTTCTTTCACTGGTTTGTTAAAGCACTTTTAGTTACTAATTGAAAAGCATTTTTTATCTAAGTTCTTGAGATACTGTAGCTGGCAAATTAAGTGCTTTTCATTAGCTAAGCCCAATTTGGCTTAACTGCTTTTGATTTGAAGTATTATAAAAATTCTGTCATTATGGTGTGTGAATTTTATTTTATGGCTTATCTTCAATAGCAATAGCAGTTAGACTTATATACCGCTTCACAGGGCTTTATAGCCCTTTCTAAGCGGTTTACAGAAATCAGCATATTGTCCCCAACAATCTGGGTCCTCATTTGACTGACCTCGCAAGGATGGAAGGCTGAGTCAACCTTGAGCTAGTGGGACTCGAACTGCTGAACTTACTGGCAGCCGACTGTTAACAGAAGTAGAATGCGGTACTGCACTCTAACCAGTGCGCCACTACAGCTCTCATGCAAATCCATTCAGTTCATTTAATAAAACCATGATTAAGCAACTTAGCTAAAATAGACAACTTTTACCTGTGCCACGTCTATATAATTAATCAAATCCAGGGGTCCCTCTAAAGTCTTGCTTTCATCAAAATTCAGTTTTTCAATGGCACCAACATATTTCACTCGAAATTCAGCACAAGTATCTGAATTGCTATTACTTGGGCCTATAAAGAAACATTTAAACATCTAAGTCATTTTTAGTTAATAAGCTGCTTAGGACATTGAAATCAAAATGGACTCCGATTCACGACCTGTTCCCATAAACTGAACTAAGATGTAATGATGTTCAGTTCTCAAAACTGCTGGCTTTAATATTGGAAAAGTCCATAGAGGAGAATATATTTAGCCCTTTATTTCTATGCTAAGAAAGTCACCTTTAAGCATCATTTTCACTTTAGAAGCCCAACAGAAGAGACTTGTGACCTCTTTAGTTCAATATCTTATTCAGTCTAGAACTTAAAAGACCCAGAGCATCCCTTAACACTTTAGCCTCTGTTTGAAGATGTCTAATGAGAAAAATATTCTCCTCACATTCTCAAATTAGTTTCATTGTCAAAGTGTATTGTTCTCAAGAGGTTTAGCATAAACTGAAAACTGAAATCTATCCACTACAGTGAAATCTTAACCCATTTCTGTGGAGCATCCTTATTTTGGAAGCATTGTATCTTTTCAAGGCTGAATAAAGTTTTTAGAGGTTTCCCCATAAGACTTGTCTTCCATATTTATTTGATTTATATCGTTGCCTTATTCATAAAAGTTATTCTGATGGGTTAAAATATCTTACATTGGTTAGAAACATAAAAAAACTAAAAAAATACAAATATTTAAAACATAAAAAGAATATCAAAGTAAGTGAGGTCAACCATGAAATATTCTATTCAGTAACTTTAATTTCTATGAGATCATCCTACATTCTTAGCCAATGCCCAAGGGAAGAACCAGATTTTTAGTGCCTTATTTAAGGCCAGCATATCCTTCACTGACTTTCTCTTAACCATCTCTAAACCTTAAAATGGGTGTTCAGAGCTGGCTAATGTCACTCAGATGCAATTTTACACTCCTTGTATGCATAATTCTAAACCTGCTCAGTACAATGTGTCTGAAATCCTCCAAAACCCAGCTGAGATGATAAGGATAAAAATATCTTTTCTGCTTTAAATACGTATTCAGCTAGATAGTCTTATGGTTGTAACACCTCAGTAAGTTTCATACCTGAACTCTTTGTGGAGTCTGTATCCAGACTAGCAACAGTACTAGATCGTGAAAGACCTCCAAGGCTAGAGTCCACTGACTGGATAAGGAAAAATATGAAGTTATTAGGGTTAAATCTGTTTTTTTAAAAAGAAAACTGCTGTATTAAATAAGAACTGCATTATAATCATAGATGATCTAATTATTTAAGAGATTACAGCTTTTTAATATGGGCTTTAAAAAAATTCAGCTGGCTGAATTTTTTAAAGACAAGATTTTCGATTTAGAGTCACCAAAACCAAGCAGAAACTAACTAGATTTTGATATCAGAAAGTTTTAACTAATCATCATGGGATCCAATCACTACTTGTTACAAAAAAACCCTCTAATTAATATTACATGTATTAAGGTTTTTTTAACGATTAACACTCCCATGATGAATTTTCATTTGTTATGGAAATGAGCTTAATGAGAACCAACCTCCTCTTAAACCTACAGTAAAACCACTAGGAGGAAATGGAAAACATTTACTTTTATTTTTTTAATCCCCACCTTTAATTTCTATAAATAACTCAAGGTGGCAAACATACTTAATACTCTTTCCTCCTGCTATGTTCCCTACGCAGCATATCTAAGGTGGGAGCTAGCACTCGTGGCCTCCCAGTTTTAGTTAACAGAGTTTTGATTGACTCCTAAACCAGCATTTACTTTTACATTTATTGGAAAAAGAAGTTTTGTAAAGTTTTTTTAATTTAAATTTAGCAAACTATGCAAAACAGAAATTTTTGCCCCATTTACAGATCACAGGAAGAATAAATTAAAAACTTGAAACAAAATATATTGGAAGAAGACAAGGGTGGAGATGCATGATCCTTCACCCTAGCAAGTCTGTGGTATCCCCAACAAACCAGGATCATGGCAAATGATATCTGGATTGACATTGTGATGCAAATCCAACCCTTATATACTTGATCTTGATGCCAGGTGCAAATATATTAGTTGCGGTTTTTATCCACCCGTCCTATTCCACTCTGCAGAAGCTCCTGCCAGAAATTCACTTTGCCAATTCCATTACAATGAACATCACCACAGCAATCCTCTTTTAGTGTAGTAGTTAATTGTTCTGAAAGAATTCTCTCTCACACACACACAATCTAAGTAATATCTCATTCATCATTGATAATCCATTCTCAGCAATTCCTTCATGCCATTAGCGTATAAAAATAGGCAGTTCATCTTAAAATTCAAGAATAACTTTTTTAGACAATTTATTTAAAGCAAAATCAATCTCTTTAGGAATCATGTCCTTGGCTGAAACAATACTGTATATTTGACTGCTCAGAAACATCAGAGATTTGTTTGTTTTATTGAATCTATATGCTGCCCAACTCTTCTAGAGGCATAGATGTTCATATAGCTGTCTGAAATGTATAACTGCACAAAAAGTGTGTTCAAGTCTAACTTGCTTCTGAAAACAGGATCAGGTGCTTGATTGTCCTCATTTCTTGTATTACTGTTGATTTGAGTTGATGGGAGCTGAAAAATAACACCCCTAGAGCAAAAGTGAGCAAGATCACATCTGGATAACCCATTGACAGAAGGTGTTTTAAGATATGCCATATTAAAATAGGAATATATCAAGTATATCTTACTTTGCTTTTAGTACTGATTTCACTGCTTTGTGAGCTGCTGCTGCTATGCCGCTTTTTTCCTTTCCTGAACATTTTTTTACTGCTACCCAACCAAAATCAAAGCTGCAAAGAGAGAAAAGAAAGCCCTGTTTCTCAAGAAATTGAAAGTGCAACCTTTAAAACATATGCCTGGACTTTGCACAGATATACAACCGCATTTGGGGTAGAACTCAAATTGCCAAAAGAATACAGAGAGCAGCAATCAGCTGGAGGGGAAATGCCTAAATAATTTACCTTCAACAGTAGAGATATCAAAACCAGTCTGCACCAATATTCTTCGACCAATCAGAAACCTTTTGAGAGGCTGGGAAGCAAAAATATGAGCAGACAACAACTTTTACTTAATGTTATTAACAACTTAAATGAAGTTTTCTCTGAAAGAGGTCGAATACAGAGTTATCGTGACGCTATAAAGGCTGGATCTGTGCCAGGGTTAATTTAACCCCCGTTAATTCAATCATCCCATTTTCAAGGCTGGGACGGTGACTGAATGGTACCAACCCACACGGGAGTTTATTGAGTGCACAGAAACGTCTATACTACTGTACTACAAGTTGTGCGAATGCTGCCAAAACTAACCTTTTTTTTTCACCCCTCCTTTTGCCTTCGAACCCCGAAAATCCGCATCCCAGGCAGAAATCTCCACCCGGCGGAGCCTGCCCGCATCACCGCATCCCCAGGCGGACGAAGCAGTCGATCCCAATGGGAGAAACCGAGGGCTTCCGATCTTTCTTGGCAAGAGGAAAAAAAGGAGGGAAAAAGAGACGGGGGAATCGCCTTTTTCTGAGCCCAGATACACTTTCCCCACTCGGCATCCCCGATTCCTCCACCTCCCTGGGACCGAGAGGCAGACCAGTAACATCTGGGGCCAGAGCAGCCCCCGCTTCTCCTTCCGGTCACCGCTCCTTCTACTTAGGGAAACTTCCGGTCCTTCTCGTCGCTCCCTTTCTCCCTCAGTAGGAACTGCCACACTAATGTAGTTCGCATGCGCTGTCGAAGATAGCGCGAGGGGAGGTGTCGTATTTCCGGTTGTGTTAAGGGCAGCGCGAGTGTGTTTGTGAGGGGGGAAAAGAGAGAGAGAGGGGGGGGGATGAAGAAGTGTGTGAGGGAAGGGGCGGCTCAGTGATGCCCGCCTGCCGGTGAAAGGCGAGCGAGAGCCCGGCGTGCGTGAGGCCGCGTCCCCGCCTCCCGCCCAAGATGTCGGCGAGGAGAAGGGCCGAAGCCTTCGTGCCGGCTGAGGAGAGCGACCAGCTGCTCATCCGGCCCTTGTGAGTGGCGGCAAAGCCTTCGGACTCCCTTGGCGTCAGTGGGACCCTTCCCGTATTTTAAGCCCGCTTTCCTTGTTGCTGAATCCCGGCATCGTGTCGGGGGTGTTATCAGAAATGGGTGCCTTCTCGGGGCTAGGCTAACCTTTAGAGGTGGGGGGCGTGTGTAGCGGTAGGGGTCCTTCGGCCGTTCTGAGTGGCTGAATAATAAAGGATATCCCCAGATGTGCTGCCTAATGTTCGGCTGGTAGTGGTGGCGCCTAGCCCATCTTTGGCTGATGGCAGAGAGTTAAACCAGGATGAGGGTCAATACTTGGATGGAAGGTAGATGAAGAAATCCCATAGCTGTAGACCATACTGGGAAATGGGGGGGGGGAAAGCCCAACCACCAATGGCCTATGGCAGGAGTCCCCAAGCTGTGGGCCGCAGCCTCTTGCCATCCAGGCCACGTGAGTAGTGGGCTATCACACCAGCTTGTGTGCGCGCAGCCCCACTCACAAGATTGACACATGGTCACAGTGCCACAATTGGTGCAAGTGTACCCCTCCCCACCTCATGCTGGGCTGCCAACCAAGAAAGGTTGGGGATCCCTGGCCTCTTTATTCATTCAGGCTGGTCTCGAGCTTGTTTGTTGTCGTAAGTCGAGGACTACCTGTATTCCTAATACTTGGGTTCAATGGGCTTCGGGTATCAATGGAGGCGAAGGAGGGTTTGCAGAAATTTTGTTACACATCTGAGTGAGGCCGCAAAAGGTCCAAAAGTTGTGCAATTGCTGAGATATGGTGCAGAATATGAGGGGGGGGCAATTCTGATCAATAACTTATTAATCTCCCAGAGCGTGTCTAGTATAGTATGCACAGCAAACTTGGATTGCCTGTTTCTGATTTGGGTACTGTATAATCAAAATTAGATAAACTTTGATTCTAATTGTAGTTGAGTGAAAAAGGCAATGTCACAGTGTACTTTGGATCATTTAAATAAACTTGACTTAAGCTTAAGAGTTCAGAGTTTAGGCCTAATGGTTCACAGAGCCAAAGGTTCTTTAAATAAGTTATGCCATTCTGCCCAAATAAGATTATTGAGTTAAAGTAAAGGTACATAGTTTGTTTATTAATTTTCAATAAACTAATGATTTCTTTAACTTCCTTTAACAACTTCTACAGGGGTGCTGGACAGGAAGTAGGAAGATCATGTATTGTTTTGGAATTTAAAGGAAGGAAGATAATGGTAATTTTTCTGTTAAATTATTTGTAAAATTCTTAATTTTAATTTTATTGTTATTCAAATGTGTGTTCTTAGCCATTACCTATAGACAATATTAATAACAATTTTATGTTAAAGTAGTTTTTAAGAATGAAGGTTTTTATAAAATGATACATTGCATATGATTATAGTTTATGTTAAAATACACTCCTGTAATAAAAGTAGCAGTTTATTCAGTTGTAGCTAGATTTCCATAGAGCAACTACCTAAGGGATTTTATATACATTTTCGTGCATCACGTTTGGCTGTAATGCTTTTGTATTCACAGTATAAAATTTACTGAGAATATATTATTCAGTGTTCTCACTTAAGTGTATATTCCAAATCCTTTCCCCCAAAATGTATGTATTTGGGGTGGTGAAGTTTATAATTATCAAGGTAGATCCTTAGCTTCTTTTTATGCTTTTTACTTTCTTAAAATTTCTTCAATAAAAATATTTTTTTTAAAAAGTTCTTAAATTATCCTATGAATCCCAACCTAATCCAGGCAGCCTCCACTTGGACTTACAGCATTTTTAACATTGGTGGGTTGGGGCATGAGGGGAATGTCCTAGAAAAAAAAACTTGCACAGCTACATTCTTGTTGGCTGTTCAGTAAGGAAATAGATAAATTTTGAAGTATTTATCTTGGGCTATTCCATTTTTTTTTATTATACAAAGATGAGAATATTTGAATAATGTTTCATTTTAATGAAATTTCAGATTAAAGCTATTTATTATATAGCTCAGAGTTTGCTTCAATATTACTTATATACCACATTCAGGGCAATAGTATTAAAATTCATCTCATCTTCATTACTGTTAAGTTCATGGAAAATTTCTATTCCGGTTCTATTTTTTTTTCCTGCAGCACAGTAGCCCCAAAAGCACAACTGTTTATTACTACCATGTGAAAATCACATCCAAATCCTAATATTAGAACAATGTTACAAAACATTAAGTGTGCAGTATAACCTTAATTAGTTTGCCTTTGATAGCATAGGATGTGCATGTATATATACATCTAGTGATTGGTAATATTTTTCTTGATTTCAATATGCATTTTCAGCTTGACTGTGGAATCCACCCTGGCTTAGAAGGAATGGATGCTCTTCCTTACATTGATCTTATAGATCCAGCTGAAACTGATCTCCTCTTGATAAGTCAGTAAGTGATGTATGACTCACCTTGCCCTTTTAGCACTACCATGGCAGCTGTAGGCTTCAAGAAACTGTTTCTAGATCTGGCAGAGAAACCCTGGCTGCTGGGTTTGGCTAGGCATGAAACTGGAAATGTGTTCTTTTTCAAAGCCAAAACAAATACGTTGTGTTTTTGAAGTTCTGGGTGAGCTGCAGTTTTGCAGAACCAAAACATAGAAGGTTGTGAGTTTGGGCCAAAACCAAATCTAGCATGGTCTTAAAGGGAGTATAAGGAAAGGCTGCCTCTCTCTCTGCTCTTCCCCATTCTGCTCTGTGTGGTTTGTGCTCCTACCTGCCACTGATTATCCAAGCACCTTGGTTTCCTGCCTCCCTTGAGTTGCTCCATCCCTTGCTGTCATCACTGTCCTTGGCCTTAAAGATGGCATAGTTAGCCAACCTATCCACTGAACTTCCTAGAGCCTGCCTTTTCTTAATTCTTACAGTGCAGTTGAAGCCAAAGAGTTTGTCTGTAGCCACAGCTAAAGGAGAATAGAGAATGAAAAGATTTGAAAGGAACAGGTCTAGGTAGGACAGAACAGTTCAATAGGGTGCATTGAAACCAAGGACATTGATGGAAACTATCCAAATCAGCCCACCAGCTTTCCCAGTCTTCCCAGTTGCTTCCCTTCACTATGTTCCCAAACCACTGCTGCATGTCATTGGCTTTTTCAATCTAGAAGCAGATCAAAATCAGTCAGAAATGAATCCTTAGAGATTCCTGTTCTACACATGTTTTAGTATACATATATTGAATGTTTTTCCCATTCATAGACTTAAAGTTTTGTTCTGTTCTTAGAAATGTAATGGATTGTACCCTCCCTCTGCCAGTCCCAGTCCTGTAAATGTTGCAAAACTGATGCATAGAATGTTTACTGGGTTTGCCAGAATGAATTTTTAATGTTGAAGAAGTATAGCAGATGTGTTCCCATTGTGTTTGAGTATTTTAATAATACTTAAATTTTTAAAAAACTTTTAAATGTTACCTAGCTGTTTGCTGTAATAGCATGTGCTTCAGTTCCCACCCACTACCCCAAAAATTTTCATTTTGATTGTTTCAGTTTCCATTTGGATCACTGTGGGGCATTGCCATGGTTTCTGCAAAAAACAAGCTTTAAAGGAAGAACTTTCATGACCCATGCTACAAAAGCAATTTATAGATGGCTGCTCTCAGATTATGTCAAAGTTAGGTAAGTTAATCTTTTTAAAGTATAAGAAAAAACGACCCTAAAATAATATGAATTTGTACTTTAACTTTGGATTATGTGAGTATTTTCAAATCCTACCGTTTTAAAAATAAATCTGAAAAACCGTTGAATAAGATGATGATCTGTCTTATTGTTTTATTTAGCAATATCTCTGCAGATGACATGCTATACACAGAGACTGACCTAGAAGAGAGCATGGAGAAAATTGAAACTATAAACTTTCATGAAGTAAAAGAGGTGGCTGGCATCAAATTCTGGTGTTACCATGCTGGACATGTTCTGGGAGCAGCCATGTTTATGATTGAAATAGCTGGAGTGAAGGTATTTCCTTAGAACTAGGAGAAATCACTGTACCTCTGTTTCTATTAGTTTGCCATTTCAGAAAACTGGGTTTTTGGGGGGAGTGGTATTCTCAGTCATCTGTCTCTTATACTACCAACTTGGACGATGAAAGGCTCATGATATAAGCTGTTCCCTTTAGCACTGAAAGGAAAGAAATCTGAACAGAGTTACTGTTTGAAATTACATCTTGCTGTGTCAAATCGGTCCCTTCTCAAGCATTTACTGTTAATCTCCAGTACTACTACTGTACTACTCCTGTTAATCTACAATCCACTACTATGGATATTACAGTATCCACGGTATTAACAGTACACTTGGAGATACTGAGGAAGTAAACCAAAACACATGCATCAGACAGTTGAACTTTTGATTATTTAATCATATAATTACAATGTCATTTTACTTCTTTTCTTAAAGCTTTTATACACAGGTGACTTCTCAAGACAAGAAGACAGGCATTTGATGGCAGCTGAGATTCCCAATATTAAGCCTGATATTCTTATCATTGTAAGTTTCTTCTTTTAATATATCTTGATATATATACATACATGCTGTTTTTCTGGATAATTCCGCTGTCATAATGTGTGGACAGCCTCGGGCTTGTGTTCTCTCTTCAGTGACTCATGCCCATCTTTTTGGTTAACTAAAGACGAAGTCATATCAGACAGTGGAACTTAGCTAGCTCTTGTTTTTGATTCAGTAGCATTAATAATTCAAAGGAGCAGCTTGCTCTGAAGGCAATCCATTCGTTGCTTGGACTGTAAATATCTTGATCAATCTATTTAGAGGGTTTTTTTTGAACAATGAACTCATTCCAATTGAAGATAGTTATTATGTGTGTGTATTTAGTGTTATAATCATGCAACTATTTATCTAGGAATCAACATATGGTACCCATATCCATGAGAAACGGGAGGAGCGAGAAGCTCGATTCTGTAACACTGTACATGATATTGTAAACAGAGGAGGAAGAGGCCTCATTCCTGTGTTTGCTTTGGGAAGAGCTCAAGAATTGCTTTTGATCTTGGGTATGTGTTTACGGAATATGTCTAACTTAACATATACAGATCATTTTCTTAACATGTTGTCTATGTCTATGGATGTAATAATAGAAAAAATTGAAATCCTTAACTCTTGAAGGGTAAAGAGGCTTTGTTATCTTAGCTGCACTATATGGAACTTCTCTAAAGATAACCCAACTTGCATATTAACATTGGACAATCCAATTGGAGGAGCTGTGTTGGTTGGCAGTATAGTATGTTTCCAGAGTCAATTCAAGATGCTGATGATAATCTTTAAGGTCTATCTAGCTACTCCCTGCTCCAAATAGAATCTGTCTATCCTGAAAGTTCCTGGTTCTCAAGATTTGTGACAGGAGACTCGCAAGAACTCCCTTCCTATAGAATACCTTCCTAGAAGACAAACCACAACCTTATTTTAAGAAGCTTTTAAAAGCATGTCTCCTCCAAGGTGCGTTTTGGAAAAAACTCAAGAGTGGAAGATACATCTGAGTTTGGAATGAATCCAGCTATTTTGTTGTCGAACTATAAAGCATTATAATTTTTATGACAAATACGGATAGTCAGCAACTTACGACCACAATTGGAATCAGAATCTCAGTCATTAAGTGAGACACCCCCATGACCAGTCTGTTCAATGATCATAATTCCAGGAAAGTGGGGAGTGGTGGTATGGTTTATGACAGCTGGGAGTGCTGTATAGATCATAAAAGCCCTCTTACTGAGGCCATTGCAACTTCGAACAGTTGTTCGAAGTCAAGGACTACCTGTATTATTTAATAATTGGGGTAATTATAATGCTATGCATTGGAGATTATGACTATAAACTGCTTAGTGTCAGATGACTGGTGAAGAAATATTCAGAGTAAATAAATTTCCATCATCTACAGCTCAAAAAGAGATTCTGTAAAATATTGTCATTCTATAAACAAAGTAAGTTAAATTAAACACTATTTGAAATTTTAGTCAGATTTAACTAAATGAAAGTATAATTTGTATAGTTTAAATCAGGGGTTCCCAACCCCTGGTCCACGGACCAGCACTGTCCAAAGCATGCCAGCAACCAGGCCACGCAAACAAGCCAAGCCCCATTCACAGGATGCAGGCAGCATGTAAAACGATGCCCCCACCAGGCCACAGAAAGACCTTTTTCCATGGAACCAGTCCCTGGTACCAAGAAGGTTAGGAGCCACTGGTTTAAATGTTATATTGTAAAACAATACTGGTTTTGCAGGTATTTTTTTCAGAACTCAGATACTTTACAATTTTTAATATTGACTTCATCTCTTATATATCTGTTTAGATGAATACTGGCAAAATCACCCTGAACTACATGAGATACCTATATACTATGCTTCGTCCCTGGCAAAGAAATGCATGGCAGTATATCAGACCTACGTCAATGCCATGAATGATAAAATCCGCAAGCAAATCAATATCAACAACCCATTTGTATTCAAGCACATCAGTAATCTCAAGGTCAGTGTGAATATATGTATTACTATAGAACATAAAAATCTATTGCAAATAAATCTAGTTCCAGTTTATGATTGGACTTCTTAATTGCTCTAATCTAGTTATTCATAAATATCTCAAGTGCTTGCAACTTTGCTAAAAACAGATTGGGAAACCGATGCTTGCATAGTTGCCTTCTCCCCTTCTCTGCTCCGGCATAATTTATATTTTGAGATCTTTAGCAATCAGAAACAAATGCATTAACTGTAACTAATATATTTAGATTATGAGACAGTCTTTCTGATTTCCAAAAGTTTGGCTGCCGTTTACTGAATGTAGGATTAGGGTGCCCTCTTGAGGTTATAGATATTAGGAACTCTTCCTGTAATTCTTGGTGGTCTACCACAGTGGTCCCCAATCTTTCTGGTTCGGCAGCAAGGGGAATGAGGGATGGTTTCACATGCATGCATGCCACTTCTGCAGATGCAGCTTCATGCCTGCGTAGGCTCACCCACCACTTCTGCAGCCCAGTTCCCAACGAGCCACAGTGTGGACGGGAGGCTGAGGATGCCTGGTCTACCAGAAGCACCTACTCTTAGCTGTGAGCATTTTAATGATCGACATCTTTCTGGAACTCATGGCATGCAGTTTTGCTGCCCAGAACCCAGCCCAAATATATGGAACCCACAGTCCCTATAGAATCTGATTCTTGCAAATGAAACTACAATACCAGACATTTTTCTTCTTTCTTACCTAGAGCATGGATCATTTTGATGACATTGGCCCCAGTGTGGTAATGGCTTCCCCTGGTATGATGCAGAGTGGCTTATCCAGAGAATTATTTGAGAGCTGGTGCACTGACAAAAGAAATGGAGTCATCATAGCAGGTTACTGTGTGGAAGGAACACTTGCCAAGGTGAGAGATCTTCTCTCTGTACTACCTGGAAGACATTAGTGTTTGAGTACTCTATTGGCCACTTAAAAGATAACCCGTACTTAATTTAATCATAAGAAATTAGTAGCATGGTAATGCACTATATATGCACTATATTGATATAGATGCAGCCTTATTTATGTATTTATTTCATACTAAATGTTCATTCTTGCTTTATAATTTATATAACAAATGGTAAGACTTTTAACTGTGTAATAGTAAATAATTAGGCACGAAAGACGAGAATATTTGGAACTCAGGGTTAAACTATGGAATCCTTGGTGCTCTGTCTGAGTTTGGTTGTTTTTTTACAGATGTTTCATTATCAAACTAGGTGACATCATCAGTGCACTGAGAGAGTATCAAGGACCCAACAATTAGATATGCCTAAGGGGTTCCAGACATTCATTCCTTAATCTGTGAGAAGGGCATATATCCTAGGAGACTAGGCGTCTCAAGCACAATTGAATGGCCTGCATAATCTCATATGCTCTCTAAAGAGGTATAAACAATGCACACCAAAACACTATTTGTAGTAGCAAACAGAGGATTTAGGAGCTCATCCAAGAATGGTTATCTCACCTTTGTTGCCAAGCAGTAGCCTGTGTCATTGCTTGGTAGTATTACTTTGCGTGTACATGTATATTTTACACACATTTAAATTAGTCTACATTAAGGCTCTTTGCCCCATGGCATCCAGTCCAGTGATTCACTGTAATTCTTTAAACAATTGTTTGGATCCTCTCCAGTTATTATAGTAAGTTCTTTGTATGTATTGCTATCACATCTGGATATTTTGTAGTGAAAGACAGAATCGTTGAGATGTTAAATTTGGTAACTTGACCAGACTGGCACCCAAAATTATTATGCTAGGCATTTAAAAGATATGTTAAATATAATATTTTTTCTGTTGTAAATGAAATGCTAAAATATAGTTGGAATTTCTGTATTTTCTGCTGTTGCAGCATATCATGTCTGAGCCTGAAGAAATTACAACAATGTCAGGACAGAAGCTACCATTGAAGATGTCTGTGGATTACATTTCTTTCTCCGCTCATACAGATTACCAGCAAACCAGCGAGTTTATTCGGGCACTCAAACCCCCCCATGTGGTTAGTTTCTAAATTCTTTTCAAGACATAGAATAAATATTGATCAGCTTTCAACATAAGCTCAAGGCATTTTATTTTAGGCTCCCAATCTAATGTTAACCTCCTTCTTTCCTGTACTAATTTACCACCAACCATATTTAATATCATATTTATCATTATTAAATTGTTTCTCTAAAGTATTGTTTTAAAACTGGTTCTTCAAGAAATTTTATGATGCATATTGAGATAATACTTTGGAAACAAGTTCCAAGGAAGATACGACAAGAACACCTGAATGATACAAGAAACAAATGATACAATGAAGAATCAGAATATTGTTTAAAATGAGGGCTCATGTCCCAGAAACACTGTGCATTTCAGCACTTGTCCTCCATCACTTTCCTACAGCCTATTTTACAGCTAAAATGGAAGGGCTTTGGAGGACTTCTTTTAAGAAAAACAGAAAGAACTGAATGATAACCCCCTCTCTTTTCACTTTCCATTCTTATCTGGGGCTAGAGTGCTAAGAACAGAATGACAGATTAAAACTGAGAAAGGTGGAAAAGAACAGTAATACGTATTTGAGGACCAGGAAGATACAATTCAGCACAAGGAAAATTGTACATAAAGTTGTTAAAACCATACGCTGTACATAGTAGTTGCTTTTTTCCTTCTTCCTCTTATCTGAAGAATTACTTCTTAATTATGCACGCTTGTATTTCATTATCTTACTGTAAATTTGTGGTGCAGATATTAGTGCATGGTGAGCAGAACGAAATGGCCAGGCTGAAAGCTGCCTTAATACGTGAATATGAAGATAACGATGAAGTTCACATAGAGGTCCACAATCCTAGGAATACTGAAGCTGTGACTTTAAACTTCAGAGGAGAAAAACTTGCCAAGGTATATGCTAATCTTTTCTTTGCTCTAATAAGAACCTTTTTCCTGGATCTTTGTCAAATTAATTTGTTTTTATTTAAAATATATATTTGTCTATTCTTGTTGGATATTGGAATAATAAATTGTATAAACTACTGTAGAATGAGTAGGACTTTTTCTCCAGTGGCAGAAGCATAGGACTGAATGGATAGAGGGTGACAGTAGTAAAATCCAGTGTTCATAGTGTTCTATTGGCTATTATACAGTACAATTGTTGGTAACTTTGTTGTTTGAAGTTGTCGTCTAATGGCCACACAGGCATATTTGGCCTGATAATATTGAGGGAGAGCCGTTTGAGATACAGGTAGTCTTTGACTTACAACAGTTCATTTAGTGACCGTTCAAAATTACAACAGCACTGGAAAAGTGACTTATGGCCGTTTTTCACACATACGACCATTGTAGCATTCCCATAATCACGTGATCAAAATTCAGATGTTTGGCAGCTGACCCACATTTATGACCGTTGCAGTGTCTCGAAGTCATGTGAATCACCTTTTGCAACCTTCTGACAAGCAAAGTCAATGAGGAAGCCAGATTCACTTACCTACAGATGTTTATATCTGAGCCTAATACAGAAGCATGTAGCTAAAATGCTATTTTGAATTCTTTAAATAGAGGTTATATACTTGATTCATCTTTCTGTGCTCTCCTATCAGTCACAATTTTGTACTTTTTCTTAGGTAATGGGTGCTCTAGCTGATAAGAAACCAGAACAGGGACAGCGAGTTTCTGGAATACTAGTTAAAAGAAACTTTAACTACCACATCCTTTCTCCTTGTGATCTGTCCAGTAAGTAAAAATTATTCCCCCCGCCAATATTCAATAGTTCTTTTAATAAGACAAATGTGTGCTCCTTACTCTAAATTCATAATCCTCAACTTTGATGTGAATATTCAGTGATGACAATGATTTCATATTCATAAATTAAAATGTAGTCTATACAGTTTATTCAGTAGTTTATACAGTTAAAATGTAGAATAGCAGTTTTAAACAAAGAAAAATTCCAAGCTAAAATATTTTACAGTACTCTAATATCAATTAAAACTAAAACAGTTCTTTGAAATAAAAGTCCAGAAATTACACCTTTGCAAAACCTCGAAGAAAGAATGCTTCACTTCAGTAAAGATGTGTCCTTCAGGAACACTCTGCAAATTGCTATCTGAAATTCACCTGAGCTGTGCCATACCTGTGCTTTCTTAAAGCAACTGCTCTGTAGTAATATAATCAACTCTCCGAAATGAATTAGGTCTGGAAAGGAGCTAGTAATGTTCATATCACTCTCTCAGATCAATTGAAGAATAATGTAGGCCCCAGGCTGTTGCATGTACTAAATATTGTATTTTTTCCTTTAAAATTTTTCAAGACTACACAGATCTTGCCATGAGCACTGTGACACAGACCCAAGCTATTCCATACACAGGCACATTCAGTCTGCTTCATTACCATCTGCAAAAATTAACAGGTATGTAGATGAAATACTTTAGACTTAATTTAAGAGGCGAGAAGGAAGGGAGGAAGGAAGAAGAGCAAGAAAAGATTCAGAAAAGAAGGACAAGGTGAAGAGGGAAGAATGGGGAGAAAGAGAAAGAAAACATCTAATAAAAAGGAAATAGAGTTATGAAATGTGAGAAGTACCATGTAAAAGGCATTAGATGGTATATGACATTGATTGGATTTATTCCCCCTGACTACTAATCTGCCTTGTTATGAATGTATGTAAAGGTGTTAAATGGAAAAATAATAAAAAATATTAAAAATTGGGGGGAGAAGACTCCCTCTCATCTCTGTGGGGCTGCCTGAAAGAGCTGCCTTCTGGGGAGAATCTCATGGAGCTGAGATTCCCCCCTGCCCGAGTTGAGATTTCTATCCCAATCAAGGATTTTCTCTCCTGTCCAGTGGGGGGGGATCTCTCATTAGGCTACAGGAATGCAGTTAAATTCCTTTAGGATTTTTAGTTCCGTTCCTACAACCCAATAAAGTATTTCTCCCCACTGGACAGATTTCCTCTGGAATTTCACCTTCGTCTCATGAGGATTTTAGTTCTGTTCCTTCAGCCCAATGAAGGAGTTGCCCCTTCATAAAATAAACTTCATAGTTTCTTCAGTAAACTATGACTAAGCAAGCCAGGAGTTCGTGAATATGGTCATTATTTCCCCATGCTGGATTGCTCCCAGGAATGTAGAAGAAGGAACCAGGAGCCAGCAGTCCAAACACCTATTGAATAATAATTTAGCGGAATGTGTCTTTGTGTGTATATATGTATATGTTACATGACAAACTCTTGTAATTTTGCTGTTCTTACATTTTTTTAAGGTGACATAAAAGAAGTAGAAGTCCAGGATAAGCCAGCCTTGAAAGTTTTTAAAAACATTACTGTGGTCCAAGAACCAGGCATGGTGGTGCTTGAGGTAAGGACAGTTTGGCAGTTTTCTTACAGTGTCTTGCACGTTGCTCTGACAGAGGATTATCATATATAAAGCAGAATGGCAGTGGTTTTGATTATCTGGCTCTTCTTCATTTTCTGGCCATCAGTCATTTTGTGATGTTTGTAGTTTATAAAAGCAGTAATCAAAACAGTCCAGTGTCAATATATTATTAGCACAGAATTGACCAGATTAATCTGGTGCAGTCTATCTAATCTTATACTCTATGGCATAATTTGCTGTTTCATTCCTAGTTTTGTTCTGGCTATGCTCAGCTGCAGGCAGACATAATTTTTTTAAATTGCCATCTTTTAAAAACAAATCCCATAAATGGATTACAATACTTTTCATATACAATATAATGAATATCAGAATTAGTTAACTGGAGCAACAATGACAGTTTGTGTTTCTAATTAAATTCGCCATTTTGTCCCAGTCGGCCCGACTGAGGACAGCGGCGCTTTCTTTCCATCGGGCTGCGGTAGGGAGGCTTTTCGATCTGGACGTTCCCTTCCCATCAGCTGACTGGAGACGGGGGATTTTTGAATTTACCGGCTCAGCCGGTCCCCCGGTCTTTAATACGGCGACGGAGCAGTGTGGCGGCGCCATTTTGTCCCAGTCGGTTTGACTGAGGTGAGCGGCGCTTTTTTTTTTCCATCGGGCCACGGCAGGGAGGCTTTTTCAACATGGGCGCCTCCTCCCTCCCTCCGGCTGATCGGGGGCGAGAAGAACTTTTGGATTTACTGGCTTGCCGGTTTCCCCGGTCTCCATTACAGCGGTGGAGGCAGTGCGGCGATGCCATCTGGCCAGGCGGCCTTCGCAGGGAGTCTCCTTCGGTGTGGCCTTCCCCCCCCCTTTTCGCTGCCCGGCTGGTGATGCCAGTGGATGGGCTTGCTGAGGGTTTCTCCGGCGCAATAACTACCGGTTATGCCGTTTTCTATCTGGAGGCGATATGGAGGGGGGACTTGTGCCATCGTGAATATCCCCCCCCTCTTTGTCTTTGTCTTTGCCTTCCTGGCCGGCTGGGAATGATGGCGATTTGCTGGCTTGCTGGCTCCAGACGGTTTCAGTGATGGGCAGTGACTTTTTCATCAGACTGCTGCAGCGAGGGTTTTGGTTTTTATCAGCATGGGACCCCCGCCTGCCTTCTCCGCCGGCTAGCCGGGGACATCGACAAGCGTGCCGGCTCAGCGATGGCGTTAGTGGCGATGGCGCCACTTTGCTGGACAACATCTATTGCGAGGAGGTTGAAGGACTGCCTGTTGTGGTGGGAAGATCTCCGAAGTGGGCCCCGACCATCTGGGCCTTTTATCAATTCCCCATTTTAACCTGTGGACTAAAAATATCTTCCCCGGACTTGCCTTTTTCGTCTCCCCACGCCTCGTTTGTTACTCCTATGTTTTTATGTTATGTACAGTGTCGCTCAGCTCCGGGCGCTGCGGGAGTCCCCCCTCTCGCGGCAATGGCCCTCCAATTTATCGAGGGCCTTCCTCAAGGACGGGCGTTGGAGCCCTGAGAGGTGGTCCGTGGCCAAGGGTAAACTAAGGGGATTTTTATTTAAATTATTAAGGGGGTTAGGGAGGGAGAAAGGGAATTGCGAGGGACAGGAGCACCCGGGATTATCACTAATTGGGGGTAGGCCTGATTTGAGGGGACCAGGGATCGACCGGGGGAGGGAAGTTCCACCGTCGCAGGGCTGTGATATTGGCGTTGTAAGTGGGAGAGGTAGGTATGGCGCGGGCAGGGGGCCGAGTCTGGTAAAGGGTGCACGACCCCGCTATTTGCGAGCGGTGCCGTGCACCGACCCCCTTGGCTCTTCCGGGAACCTGGATGGTACGGACCCACGGAACCCGGGCCTACGCTTGATGTTATGCAACGCCAGGTCCGCCGTAAATAAAGCCCCCCTCATCTCAGAATTGGCTCAGGAGGGGGGAGCGGACCTGGTGGGTGTGACGGAGACCTGGTTAGGGCCAGAGGGAGGAGTTCCCCTCGTAGAAATGTGCCCACCGGGTTTCCATGCATTTCATCAACCACGGGCCGAGGGTAGGGGCGGGGGAGTGGCGATGCTTTTAAGGGAAAATCTTGCTCCGAAGGAGACCACTGTGCCTCAGATAGTCGGATGTGAGACCCTCTGTGTGAAATGGGGACCTGGTGGGCAGAGGGGTGTGCTGATCGCGTACCTGGCTCCCTGCCACGTGACAGCAGCCCTGCCCGAGCTGCTTGATGTCATCGCCGAGGTGGCGGTTGGGACCCCCAAACTGATAGTTATGGGGGATTTCAACTTGCCATCAGTAGGCGAGGCATCTGGGTTAGCTCGGGAGTTCATGGCCTCCATGACGGCCATGGACCTGACCCAGTTAATTCAGAGCCCCACGCACACAGGGGGGAACACTCTTGACCTGATTTTTATCTCTGGTCAGTGGTTAGATGATCAGCAGTTAGGGGATTTAACCATTACACCCTTGTCATGGTCTGATCATTTCCTCCTTCAGCTCGATTTCCTCATCGCCACACCCTGCTGCGGGGAGGCGGACCGAACGAAATGGTTCCGCCCCAGGCGCCTGATGGACCCGGAACGGTTCCAGAGGGAGCTTGGGCCAATGCCGCGGGTTCTGTCCCACGCCTCGACCGAGGAACTCGTGGCCGCCTGGAATAGGGCGGCGGGGGGCGCCTTGGATCGAGTCGTGCCTTTGCGGCCTCTGACCCGGTGCAGAATGAACCCAGCTCCTTGGTTTTCTGAGGAGCTGAGGGAAATGAAGCGCCGGAAAAGACGCCTAGAGTGTGCTTGGAGGACTAGCCGCTCCGAATCCGACCGAACCCTATCTAGATCTCATATTAAGATCTACTTGGGGGCGATCAAGGAGGCGAAGAGAAATCACTTCGCCTCTGTGATTGCGTCGGCAGAGAACCGCCCAGCCGCCCTCTTCAGGGTGACCCGCTCCTTGCTTCATCTTGGAGCGCGGGAGGACCCCTTGGAGGGCTGTGCTGAGGAATTTGGGAGTTATCTGCACGACAAAATCGCTCAGATCCGGAAAGACTTGGACTCCGATTGGCATGATCCTGGCGAGATGACAAGGACAGGTCTTGA
>JANHFO010006715.1:18552-29069 GCA_032468095.1 Pareas carinatus | reverse complement strand
CCACCCCACCCCTGGATCTTTCTAGGGCACCTGGATCTCTGCCCTGGTGCCCCTCAGGAGGACTGGAAGGCTATGCACGGAAACTGAGCCCCGAGCTGCCCACACAGCAAAACTTTCGGAGGCCAGGAGGCGACCCGCCAGGTGCAGCCGGGGTCCTTCGCGGGCTCCGGATGACCGGCCGGCCTTCCCCGCAGCTCCCGCCCCGCCCCAGATGGCACATTCCCACCCAAACTGCTTGATCTGGAATCCCCCGGGGAACCCGGGACGAGGCACGCGTTTTCCTCCCGCCGCTCTTCAAAGGGGAAGGCTTCCCAGCGGTAGGCGAAGGCACAAGAAGGCGCGGGGCGCTGTCCCAAAGCGGTCGGAGTTGCCCCACAGCTTCGAGTTCCCCCTGCTTCGCCCCCCCCCCTCCAGCAGCTCCCTCTACGGCACCATTAGATACGGAGGCTCCCCGGAGCGGCCAAGCAAGAGCGTCCGTTCCCCCCGGGGCTGCTCCCTCTCAGGCGGCCGGTTCCAACTCCGCTGCAGCCGTCGTCCCAGCCAGCCCCGGTTCCCGCCCCGATCCTCTGGCCGCCCCAGCCCACACCAGGGATCCGTAGCGGGCGCCGGGAGGGGGCGCGAGGCAGCTGCCTGCTCGACCCGCGGCTCCGCGGCGCTCCCCGGGCCAGCAGTCACCGCTCGCGGAGGGACGGAAACGGCCGGCCCGAGCAGCCTCGCCACCTGCGCGCGCCCGGAGCCCAACGGGGCCCCTTCGCTTTCCGGACCGGGCGGCTGTCGAGGAACGGCCCCGCAGCCCCCGCTCGCCGCTAGCCCGGCTGGAGGGCCCCCGGAGCCTCGGAGCTCCCCCCCCCCACGTCTCACCTGTACCAGTCGAGGCCGTGTCCGTAGTTGCGGTCGAAGAAGTGCGGCTCGGTGCCCACGGCGCGGACGTCGGGGTGCGCCCGGAGCGCCTCCAGCAGGGCGCGGGTGCCCCCCTTCTTCACCCCGATGATCAGCGCCTGCGGCAGCCGCTTCTCGCCACAGGCCGGCGTGGCCGTGGCGTCCGCTAGCTCGGCGGCGGGGGTGCTGGCGTTGCCGCCGCCGGGCCCCCCCCCGCTCTCCCGCTCGGCCCCCAGCCGCTCCGGGCGCCCCCAGGCACGTGAGCCGGGGCCGCCTCTCCGAGGGCGGGGCTGTTGCCGGGAGGGGCCCGGCGGGGGCGGCGCGGAGCCTTCCTTGGCGCGGAGGTACCAGCAGGACAGGCGCGTCGGGGGTTTCTCAACTCCGGCTCGGCCTTTCCAGCCGCTCTTGATCTTTCCGACAAACCGGACGATTTGGGGGGGGGGAGGGGCTCTCTTCTGGTTCTCAGGACGGGTTGTTTTATTTCCAATCCTCTTTTGAAAAAAGGGGGAAACCCTACATGGCTGAACAAGGAATAGACCACTGGCGAAGAGGCCAGCGGTTTCACAAAGCAGCTATGCACATCTGTTTTGCTCTGCTCTTTTGTGAATATGAACAGAAGGAGCAAATCGTAACCTTAATTTTTAAAAAAAATCGTTTGAAGGGTGCACAGCACGGTTGGCTTAAGAGCAGAGAAACTGGGCCAGAAAGGAAAAAAATTGCATGTTATATTCCGAATCGTCCTTGGGGAGGGAAGAACCACAAGATTGTATAATGCGTGTGTGTGTGTGGGGGGGGGGGAGCTTCCTGTGGGCTGCTGGTGTTTGTCTCTTTTCTGAGCTACTTTCTGATTGATGCAAGAAAGGAAAGGAATGATGCGCTTGTTATGGTAGTAGGCCTATTTAAGAAGTTGTCAAGTATAGAGCTGAATTAAAAGAGTGCCACTGGGTGGGAGGCAACTTAAAAAACACACCGGATGAGGGGAGTTTAATACCACCGTCTTTTAGGTCTGATGTTGAAGTCAGCCCTTCAGCAAATCTGCACACCCACAAATGCAAACACGGCCCTTCTCAACTTCCAGATCAGCCACCACCGTCTGCCTGGAGAAAAGCAGCAATGCACACATTTATGCAACCGTCCATTCAGCTTCAGTTCTCCCTGCCCCACCCTTCCTTCCCCCACTCCAGATCTTTCCCAGCCTTTCCAGCTGTGCAAAAAAAAAGAGGGGGGAGGAAGAATGTCCCAAAGTAAGCCCAGCCCCCCTTCGTTTTAAGGTGAATTCCTTTTGCGATTCTTATAAAGCACATCCCCTCATAGGGTGGGTTTGGCATGGAAATAAAGTTAAAAGGAAAGTCATAACTTATTAGGTCATTAATCATAGTTAGATGGATATGCTTCCCCCCCTCCCCACCTAAAATTTAACAGCTATACAAAGCACTGATAATTAACTTGATCCCTGCTTATCTCTTTCCTAAGCCTCTTGTCTGCTGTTGTCTAATTATTTTGCTCAGCTGACAGGCAGAGTTAATCAGTGAAGGATCATGGCTGCCTCCACGCCCTCGAATTCCAGCTATACATGAGCTGTAATAGCATCTCCTTCCTGGGTAGGCTATCACGGATCACCTTGTCATAACTCCACACTGTGAGGCCTCTTGTTACCCTCCCCCTGCCCCCAGTTCGCTGCTCTGAGCTGCTGAATCAGATCTGGGCAGCAGTCGGGCTGAGGTGGGCCTAAGTGAGCTGTCTCGTCCGAGCGAGGCCTCTCATGTCCATGGCTGAGGCTCATCTGCCAAGGCAGAGGGGGGCTAGAATCCTCTTCTGGCATTGAGGGATCCACCTTTTCAAGGCTTTCAAAGGAAATGCAACATCCCCCTTGATTTGAACAGCTGCGATTTCTCCGTGTGTGACTGGCAACCTTGGCACGCCCAGGGGGAGCTGAGTAGCCCTGGTGATGCTATGAACTATGGCCAACCCTGAACCAAGGGACTACACCCTTTTCCCTGACTGGGAGCAAGGTTAGATCTGGAGATGCCCCCCAAGAGCAAACTTGATGTTTTAGAAGACAGGTCCAGTCTCCAGCCACAAGGCTGAATTTCACCCTGGGATCTGCTGCTCCTTTGCTTAGATGTTCACTTGGAGGAGAAGTTGACCCAGCGAGAACTGGTCTGTCTCCATCATAAATGAACACCGGCAGTCTGGTTTTCATTTTTAGCCTGAAAGAGGGATCTCTGAGGAAGAACCCACCCTACTCAGAGGCTGCCTCGTTCAGATGTCACCAATGGGTCCCTTCCAAGGGACTCGAGGACTTGAAGCTCCCCAGAACTGCATCTGGAGGAGAAAGAGAGTCCGGGATCAAAAGGTTTCAGGGGAGGCTGCTCTGCACTGCGGGGGGGGGGTCTTTCCCCTTGGGTTAAAGAGGCCTGGGAGTCCATGAAAAGGAGGAGAACAAGGGCTCCAGGACGGGGGCTGCAGCTGCCCAGACCGCCGTCCCTGGCTGTCCGCTCCTTGTGTCTTCCTCACTCCGTCCCAATCCCAGGATGAGCTCAGCTGCCTGAAGCCTTCTTTGGCTCCTCCCAAGCCACACTCGCCCTAAGGAGTTGCCACATAATGGGTGGATCCCGCTCAGGGAACTCCCCAAGCGATCCTTGTCACTCCACTTGCCTCTGAGGATCCCTTGGAGGAAATACTGGGGGAAATCTCTGCTGCCGGCCCAGACCCCTCTCGCCTCAGGATGCTGCTGCCGCCGCCGCTGGTACCTTGCCTCGTGCTTGCCTGGCTCTCCATCTGCTTGGCAGATGACCTTCAGCTTGAAGCAGCCAGAATAATGAATGCCACGCCTGTGGTGGACGGGTAAGATCACAGCCCTCCTTTCCCTGCGGTAAGCTGGTGGAGCAAAGCCCTGCCTTGGAGAATGGGGCAGCTGCCAGGATGGTCCTTTGGGCCTCCAGGGCCTCCCTCTGGCACCCAGCTTTCCACTGAGCTGACTTGCTGGCACGAGGCCACACAACCTCCAACGGGGCTGACACACTCCACATCCACAAGATGCCTTTCAAATGTTCATGCGACATGACTGGGCTGCTTTCCAGGGAACAAAATCTATAGAGCAGACTAGGAGGAAGTTTTCCACCTAGAATTTCTGAGGGAAACAATGGTGGACACCCCCCTCACAGGAGGGTTGAAACAAAAGCTGGTGACGAAGAATTGCGCAAGAATCTCCACCAAGAAGGGAATGAACCTTAAACTGTCAAATGTCGCTCAATGGAAGTAAAGCAATGGATTGATTCCCTTGGAAACCCAAGGGGAAAACGCCTGACGTAGCATCAATGGATGGCCGCTGATCTCAAAGTGGCCAACCAGGAAGGAGAACTTGAGGCTGAGATCCATCCTTCGGTAGGTGGGTGGTGAGTGAGTGTCACCTGTAAGAAGGCAGTTCTTTTCGTAGAGGTTCATGTGCAGCAGAACTGGAAAGGAAAGTCCCACTATCGAAGTGCAGGATGTGACCTTCCTGGGGCAGGGTGCTGGATTTGGCCACTTCAAAATGATTCGTGGAGGTGACAGGAAAGGCAACCAAATTAACTAAGAGCTGGGGCAGCACCACGGGAAGGGAAGGTTTCCACACTAAGGGCTATTTGGAGTAAGAAAAGGTTGTGTAAGCGTAGATTCCACTAAGCAAAGGGTGGAGAAGGTGTGAGAGTTTAGAGGCTACAAACCCCTCCAAGCTGGCCTTGGGTGAGGAGCCATTTGCTCAGTGAATAATCAACCAGCAGGTGATTGCCCTCAGGATTGGCCTGATTCCTCTCCCTGGAGGTTCTGGAATTGAGGCAGAAGTACAAGGATCAGGCAGCCTCGGAGGTGCTGTGAATCCAGAGGTGAAGCAAGGTAAAGGCTCTTACAGCCCCCACCCCCCCGTTTGTTGAAAACCACCATGACTTCCAATACAGAAAGAACCTAGAAGAAAGTCCAAGGCACCAGGAAGTCACACAGCTCTTCTGACTCCTTGCCCAGATAATCAGTTGAGGGGTGTGGGTGTGTGTGCGTGTGTGCACATTTGAGGCAATCTTGGGAATTTCAGCAGATTTCAGCCATTTTGTGTTAATAAATATAGCTGAGTAGTGGCTGGAGGTTTTGAGAATCAGAAAGGAAGATCAGTTTCAATTCAATACACAGTAACATTCAAGATCAAAGCAACTTTTAAACAATAATAGATCTGGTCCTCTGTTATTTTTTAAAAGAACTTGCTTTGATCTTGAATGTTCTTTGTTTTGAATTATAGCTGACCTTATTTCCTTCAGATATTGGGAAAATATGTCGTTTGAGGTTTGGTTGCTCTGCCAGTTCAATTAAATGTGACTGAATAATTTTGATTGCTTAGTTAGAATGCAAGTTATTAAAGGACAAAGTAGCTTTTCATTGCCTGTTAAATTTAGTTTTCTAAAGGGTTGAATCTTCTGCAAATCCAGCAAGGATGCTGGCTGTGATAACCAGGAATTATTAACTATTAGAGTAAGTGTAACTGTTGATAAAACTTGGTATTTGGCACCTTAATCACCTTCCCACAGCCTTTTAAGTATTAACTTTTTCTTGTTTCTCTCTGGCTCTTTTTTTGGTTTATTGTATTTTTATACTCACTGATTTACAACAGCTCAGCCCATCCTTAAATCTGATGTAAGGAAGAGTAATTGGTATTATCTCCAAGGACAATTGCTCTGTCAATTAATCGGCTTTAACACAGCATCTTCTCAAGATGATAAGATGTTATCCTTTGCTTTTGCAGTCACAACGATCTGCCCTGGCAACTGCTGACAAAATTCAACAACCAGCTGTCTTTGAACGCAGCCAGTTTGCAGAAGCTGCAAGGCACTCATACAAATATTCAAAAGCTGCGTCTCGGGCATGTAGGAGCCCAGGTAAGAGAGGAGCAAAAGACACCTGCAAGTATTGCACACAACAAAAATAGGAGGGAGTGACTTTTCTGCAGAAACATCCGCTCAATTCAGATTTTTGCAAATTGCTGAACCTCATAAGTTTGCTTATTTTCAGATAAAGACTTCCAGCCCAGCTTATTTGTTAAGCCTTTGGACTGTGTTTCAGATTCAGATGTGTGTTTGAAGACACCTTCACAGGGGTCCAATCTCTGCTGTCTGCCCACTTCCTTCCTGTGGAAAACACACATCTTTCCTTTCCACTTGCACCTCAGCCATAGATCAACTGCTGATGCTCTGTGGCCTAAAGTTCACACAGGAAGCCTCAATGGAGAAGCTTTAATAGACTTTTGCCTTCCTTGTGCAGTTCTGGGCAGCCTACGTGCCCTGCGAGACCCAAAACAAAGATGCTGTCAAGCGAACCCTGGAGCAGATTGATGTCATCCATCGAATGTGCCAGCAATATCCAGAGGCCTTCGAGTGTGTTACTGACAGTGCGGGTAAGTGCAGAGATGCTGCTGCTCGTTGTTGCTTCCTGGCTGGCCACGAAGGGTGCCAACCACGTGCCTCTTAGCACAGGGCACAAAACAGGTCAGAAAGGCAGCAGGTGAGCGGGAGGGGGGGCGCTCCAGATAATTCCAGGGGTATCCAAGCATTCGGCTCAGTCTCAGGCCTATCGAAACCAGCAACTGGCCCTTCATGATAAGATGCTTCCAGGGAAAAGTAGCAGAACTTCTCTGCTCTCTCCATCACCGACTGCCCTGGAATCAGGGCCAAAACCAGGGCTAATTTTATCCTTGTCAACTTTTCTACCCCAAATCTTAAGTCCTTGTTATGTCAGGCGAAACTGTCTGGAGCTGAATTTGCATGTAATGCATGCTATCGCATGTTGAACTACAGTTCATTAACTAAACCACAAAATACAATAACTATGACTCATGGATTAAATAGCATCATGCCTGGCTTCACACAATGACAGCATTCACTAGTTTGATTCTGGCTTACCACACTGTGTGAACCCAGGTGATTGCAGTTTATTCAGCAAGCTAACAGTTAAACAAGCAAAAACCTAGTTGATATGGGAATCAGGCCAACATTTCTATGAATGTTGAAACAAACTCTTAGCTGGTTTAGTGTATCACATGAACAACGTCTCTGCCAGAATTCTCTATTTTTCAATGTGCAAAACAGCATGGGTCAGGGCGGGGACGGGCAAGTTAGCCTTAATTATGAATCTGGTGTAGATTTCAAGCAATCTCATATTCCCAGCTGACCAGCCTGTTTGTTGAGCACCTGGCCCTGGAAGCTGGATGAAAATCCTTCTCTTGCAGGTATTCAGAAGACTTTTGGTACTCGCCGTGTGGCCAGCCTAATCGGCGTGGAGGGGGGGCACTCCATTGATAGCAGCCTGGCCGTCCTGCGCACCTTCTATCTTCTGGGGGTGCGCTACATGACCCTGACCCACAGTTGCAACACTCCCTGGTAAGTGGGGAGTTGCTGAAGGCTGCTTTCGAATAAGGGCATAGACAGGGCTTTTTTTGACATAGAATGCACCAGAACACAGTTCCGGCACCTTTTTCTGCCTTAAATATAATAAATTAAATTTATGTTAAGAACTGAATATAGAATTTTTTTTAAATAAAAGATCAACAAGATGTGAGTTCTGTCACTTGTCCTACAAAAAAAGCACCGAGCATAGCACTGAGTGCCCTTGAGCATGTCAGGGTGACAGCACATGACTGCTGTGTAGCCTTGCAAGCCTTCATGTGGGGAAGGGCCCAAGAGCATCAGGAGTCAATTCATTCCGATAGTAGAGTCCCATTTGGGGGGGAGAGACATCCACCTAAATACGGTTGAGTGCAGGAGGGCGTAGAGATGAAAGGGTCTATGGGCACTCACCCAACGTTTTGCTCAGAGTCGAGATTCTATGCTCCTTCACCTGGTGCCCACTTTCCTTGGCAGGGCTGATAACTGGCTGGTAGATACACCTGAAGAGCAGCCTGTTCACAACGGCCTGACGGACTTTGGGAAGGTCAGTGAAGGCTCTGCGGAAGGATTATGAGTGGGGGGAGGGGTCTGTGCATCTCATCTGCCGAAGGCGAAGAGGCTCCGTCCCCAGCCTGAATCAGAGCAGGTTCACAAGAGCTTTGTGCTCCCTTTGAAAAGGGGGTTGGCAAAGTTAACCCCCATGAGCGAGCAAAGCTTTCAGCTGGACTGAAGCAAAATGGGAAGGACATGCCTCGCTGTGGGCAGCTGGTGGGAAATGGGGGCAGGCCTGAGACCCCCAATGCTTTCCGTCCTGAGCCCAGAGTCTCCCGAGTTCATCTTCTCACACGTTCCCAGTGCCAAGGTGGAACCAGACGTTCCCCTTCTCTCCAGGCCAAACGGTCCTCCCTTTCTCTGCTCCACAGCGTGTGGTCCTCGAGATGAACCGCTTGGGCATGATGGTTGATCTGTCCCATGTCTCTGTGGAGACGATGAAGGCTGCCTTAAATGTCTCCAGGGCCCCGGTGATATTCAGCCACTCCTCGGCCTATGCAATTTGTTCAAGCAGACGAAATGTACCGGATGACGTGCTCCGCCGAGTGGTGAGCAGGGCTCTGTGTGTGTGTGTACGTGTGTGTGTGTGAATGCAGCAGCACATGCTTCCAGCAGCATCAATTCAGGTCAGACAGGAAGCTTTTGATCGGTGCTGGTTCTTCCTTGGCTCCTCAGGTCCTCTTCAAAGGGACCAGCCCACCACCTATCAGGCAGACAGGTTGTTGGATGCAGAAGGATCAAGAGGTGGCAGAGAAATTGAGGCTTTTGCTGTGTTTCTGGGCATCAGCTTCTGGGTGGCCCCTTTGATGATGCCCTCTCCTCTTCTTGCAGACTGAGACACGCAGCCTTGTGATGGTCAACTTCTACAATGACTACATCTCCTGCAGCAGCCATGCCACTCTGGCTCAGGTAGCAGGTATGGCACACAAGGAGACCTGGGAGGGGGAACTGAGGCACATGGAAAGTGGTCAAGCTCTTGTCCTTCCCACCTGCAGATCACATGGACTACATAAAGCGCGTTGCTGGAGCAAAGGCTGTTGGCATCGGAGGAGACTACGATGGGGTGCCCAGGTAGAAGCAGGAGAGGCGGGGGGAGGAGGGTAGAAAGGCCAGCCGATAGTGGGACAAACCTCAGCCCCAAGACTGGAGCGACATCCTTTCTTGAAGATTGTAGGCAGCTGCCAAGAACGGTACTTCCAGTTTAGTAGAGGGCTGTGGGAACCACGTCCCTACTGAACGCATGTGTGGCGACCTTGAATGAACAGGCACCCTGGGAGGGAAGGGGCTGCTAGCCCTTTAGACTTCTTGCGCTCTGACCAAGACTTGGTTGGTTAAGGAGCAGCCATGTGCAGACAGCCTCCCGGAGGCGCTGCAGCGCGATAGAGATCCGCCCCGGCATGTGAAAAGAGCATGCGAGGGGAGAGGGGGAGGGAGAGCCATGGGGCCCTGCCATTAACTTCTTGCCGTATCCCCGATGCTTTTTGGCGCACAGAGTCCCTCAAGGCTTGGAGGATGTTTCCAAATACCCAGATTTAATTGCCGAACTGCTGAGAAGGAAATGGACGGAAGAGGAAGTGAAGGATGCCCTGGCCAACAATCTCTTGCGGGTCCTACAGGAAGTGGAGAAGGTGAGACCTCTCAGACCTGAAGAAAGGCTGGAGGTGGGTGATGGAGGCTCGGGCATGGAAGAGCCTCAGCTCTGTAGACTCTCACAAAGCCGAAGCTTCTCGGCATCTCTCGTTTTCATCTTGGGCTCCTTTTCCCCTGTCCTATTTGAGCTGCTTGTCTTTGGAGAACCACTTCTCAGCCCAGAGAACAATTTTGACCAATGAAGTCCAGGTGGAAACGTGTTTTAATGGTTAAGGTGTTAGACCAAGAACCTGAAGATGTAGAATCTGGTTCACCTCCAGCCGCGGAAGCTCAGTGGATGTCCTGGAACCCATCGTTTCCTTCTCCAGTCCAGTTTACCCGAGAGGACTGCCAGGGAGAAGATGGGATGAGTAGAGCCCAGTCTAAACCTAATGAGCTAATCTGAACAAGCCCTTCCCCTTCCTCAGGTGAGGACCCAGATGGCTGCTGGAGTCACTCCCGATGACACGCCCATTGCCTTCCGGGAACTGGAAGGAGGATGCAGAACGCACTACGGGTACGCCAGTCGAGGAAGCCACCCCAGAGCTTTGCCTGCCGTGCTCCTGCTACTGTTGCTCTCCACATGGATCTAAGAGAAGCCCTGGGACCTCCCTCCTTGAAGATGAGGAGGATCCCGCTGGGTTAGGAAAGAAGCACTTCCACATGCAACCCCTATTGTGTTTCCCCCAAAATAAACCTGGGTCTTCTATTAATTTTTGCTCCAAAAGACGCACTAGGGCTTATTTTTGGGAAAAATATGGGACTCAATCCATCTGTCTGGCTGATGATCTTAACTGGGGCTTATTTTGGGGGTGGGGCTTCTATTAGGAGCCTCCTGAAAGATCAGGCGAGGACTTATTCATGAGGAAACAGGGTATCACACTATAAATTCTGCCCAAACCTTGGAATATTCCCTGGTTACCTCCATTAACTTACGGCCAGTTACCAAAACACCACTAGTCCTTGGTCACAGCTCTTCTTCCTCCGATGTGGACATCAGAGGCAAGCAAAATTCTTTCCAGCGTACTTCCCCTTCTTTGGCCTGCAGAT
>JANHFO010006714.1:34162-46462 GCA_032468095.1 Pareas carinatus | reverse complement strand
GCTACTGGTTTGTTTCAATTTGAGCACAAACAAACCAGTAGCACCAGCCTGAAGATGGTGAGACCTCATCGAAACGTCGCCAAGAAACTCGCAATCTTACACGGGGAAAAACCCGAACATACTCAAACCTACATAACTATACCTGTGAAAACCTACGGAAACATATATGTATATATATACACATATATAATTAAAGTGAATCAAATGTGTATGCACAGACACAATATATATGTGCCTGTGAATACATATTAAATATAAGTGAATGCATACACATTCTTGAAAAATAATGATAATATGTTATATCAAGGCAATTTGTTTCTAAATCCTGTCTTCATTCTTTTTTTGGAAAAAGAAATGAATGCCAAATATCTGAAGATATTCACAAAAAAGCATATACATTTTTGTAGGATTTTTAAAAAAGAAATTTTCTATCTAGTATGGGAATGGCAGAAACTGAACTTTTAAAAGGAAAATAAAATAATCTGAAATTAGGGAGGGAGGAAAGAAAATATTTTTGACCAATTTGCCCATATCTAATCTTTGTAATGCGTTTAATATGGTGCTTTATTCTTCATATAAATATCTACCCTCTGTGTTACTTGAAGAAACTGCAAGAGATATAATCTTTAGGATTATTGACTGGTTAATGTGACTTCAAGTCAGTATCGATTCTCAGCAACAACATAGATTTTCATCATATAGTATTATAATGTAATATTATTTCTGTAGATCAATCATGTAAGTGAATCAAATCAAATTTTGAATTGTCCTTGAAACTCTTCAGGCTCATTATTAGGTGCTAGAACTTTACTGCATTCAAATGGTACAGATTTAGAAATTATTTCTTCTTCTGAGAAAGCGAATCTACTTTTATCATGATTTCAATTATTATCTCTAATGTAAAATACTGGGGGAGAAACTATTATTAATATGAAAAAGATTTGAGGCTTTATTGGCTGTAACAATATTTATGCTATAATATTTATTATGACATTTTGTGAGCTGCAGCTCTTCCTCAATGTTTAAAATATTTAAATAGATCAAAAGAAAACAAATTTAAAAATAAACTGTTATGTAATATGATATTTTGCACACAATTGAAATCAGTATGATTTTAGCTTTATAGGTTTATTCTAGGAAAAACCAAATCTATCAAGAGTGCTTGTCTTTAGTTTTATTAGTAGAGCAGTATTCAACTTGTATCTTAGCCTCTATCATTACTGTACAATGCAATGGAGACAATTTTGATGGAGATATGCAGAAACTCTTACTTAGAAAAACAGACTTAAACATTTTTTTAAAGTTCAGGACAATGAGTAGATGCCTCACTGATTCACTGAAGTTTAAGAAAAAGGAGGAAGTAGAACAGAATCAGACTTACAAGGTTTTGTTATTCTAGCCTGTTGCAGTTCCCTGTCTCTCCCCCTTTTGGCGGGCTTGCCGAAGCCCGGGTAAATGTAACCAAGTTCTGACAGCTACCTCCCTATTGGCTAAGGCGCGCTCTAGCGCGCCGACTATAAAAGCGGCTGCTGGGGAATCCCAGCCCGCGCGGTTCTGACAGTTCTACTAAGTTTGACAGCTTTGACGTTTCCCTGTTAATAAACACCTGTTTGAACCAACCTGTGCCTCCAGCCTGTCTGTCTGCTAATATTCTACATAGCCGATCTCATCTCAACACGGTAGTTTTAGCCCTCCTGTATAGTCAACCTTCTAATCTATTCTACCTATCAGGGCTGACATTACTGATACTGTTTTCGTTCAGTCAAAATTCTTACCTTGTTTTCTTTTTTATTGTAGAGCTCTTGATTTACAGAGGGTGGCAGCAGTTAAGATGCTGGGTTTGGAAAGCCAGCAGCCCAGGATCAAGACCCGAGCGCCATACAACAGGGTGAGATCCGGTTCTCACCCCAGCTCCTGCCAGCCTAGCAGTTCAAAAGCATGCAAATCCAAGTAGCCAAATAGGTATTACTTTGGTGGGAAGTTAACAGCGCTCCATGATGTCATGCTGGCCACATGACGGTGGAAATGTCTTTTGACAACACTGGCTCAATGGCCTTGAAACAGAAATGAACAACAACACCGCCTATAGTTTGTAACAACCAGCAGAATAAAACCCGCAGGGACTTCTTTACCCGTACCTTTACTTAATTTACAGAAGGAACTACCAAATTTGGCATCAGATCCACGACAGAGGTGTGTAACAATATATATGAAGACCAGTTGCATTGCACAGCTTCTGGAAAGCAGCTGTTTAATACTGTATGTATTATGGCAACGCTTCTGTATTTCTTGCCAGCTGGATTGTCCCATCCCTATCCATGGCACAGCCTAGCCAATTTCACAACATCACCCCTTGCTTGTTGTAGCCATCTCTGCTCTCCCTCCTCCTCACAAAACAAGAAAAGACAAATATCATTCGTCCTGTAAAAGATTGTCCTGAAGTAAACTATGTACTAATGAGCAATGGTTATATGCTTACGATCTTCAGAGAGGTTTTTACTCTTTTTGACCACACCACACATACATTATTATCTCTGAAATAGCCACATTAGTATTTAAATAGCATTGCAAGCTTTGCACATGCTCTGTTTGATATTTGTGAATTCTCATTCATCCAGAGAGATTGCAGTTTAAGTACAGCGTTTTGAGAGCTGATGCTGTAAAACAGCAGAACCCTTCCTAAGCAAGGGAGTAAAAATGCTTGGGGTTTTTTTTCATGAAACTGTAATGCATTAACCTATTTGCAAGGCTTGTTTTGTTTTGAATCTGTTGGCAGTGGAGGAGAAGGCACCCATTCTTTGCCTTTTTTTTAAGAAAACAGATTTAAATCAAAGGAGACAGGTGACAGCAGTTGCTAGACATGCATTGCTTACTAACAAAATATAGGCTCTAAGCTGTTGAGATTTCAGAATCAATCATGGATTTTAGCACTTCATCGGTGTTTGATCATCAGAAAGGTAAGATAGTTGTTTTTCATGCTACAATTCATTCATGAATACATGTCTCCTATCCTACAGTTGTATTTCATGAACACAGTACAAAAAGCTCTACGTTGTATAGAGAAAATTTGGGTTAACATGAATTTCAAGTTAAATCATCCCATTTGGTTTTGTGGACTTATTGATTTGTAAAGCAGGGTCTTTATGCAGTCTCTTATGAAATCAGTCATTTACATCTGCTGCCTAAATTGTTAATTAAAACAGGTGTATTGTTGTGGGCGGGGAACCTGGCGGTGCCTGTCATTTGTTCTCGTCTTTGATCTATGATTTTCTGTGCCATTCAAAACCGGCCTCCTATGTTTTGTCATTAGTAATCAATTGTGTTTCCTGATTGAAATAAATGATTATGAAACTACAAAATGAAAGTAATAGAAAAATTTGTGGCTGGAGTCATTATTTGCTTTGAAGAATTATTTAAATTGGCTATTTGGGTATGTTAGTGTGAAAATACATAATTAAGTTTTCTGAGTCTTAAAATAAGCATTTTTTTTCTGAAACAATTAAGATGGATGTAGTAATGATCACTTAGGAGTAGGAGGTGATAATTTTGTTTCAATTTTCTGTCTAAAATCTTTATGTTATGTGCTCAATTTGATTTCTTATCTAACTTTTCATATAATTAATCAAAGGATTAGATTTCTATTGTGAAATAGACAGATATTGCCTTAACTGTCTTTATACTTCCCCCTTCACCTTGTCATTGTCAACATTTTTCAACATTTTTTGTTTCTGCTATCTACTTTGTTGTTTTCAGTGCTACTGCTTGTAGACTCTATTAATTTGGTATGAGCCAACAGGGATCCTTCAATTCCAAGGTTTCTCTATTTAATTCAGTTCAAAGGGCAATTTTGTGCAAGATTTTGGACTTGTCATGACATGGCTAAGTAGTACAGAGCAAGTGTGCATATGAATCACTGAATCACACCAAGACTAATCACAGATTAGTCTTTGCCATCTAGGACTCTTATCTCCAGGTACAAAGAGTCACACACTAAAAGGGAATTGAATCAGAATCAGAATCAGTGTGTATGCTCTATACCTACATTAATACAATAAACTATGATTACAATCAAAGTTGCATTCATAATCATAAAGTACATTCATCTTATCGTGTACATATAAGCATAAGATACATTCATAGTCATATAGTACATTCATCTTGTCATGTATATATAAGCTGCAGCCACTGAATAATCAAAAGCAGCTGCTACACCGTTGAAACACAGAAAAGAATTCTACGGCCAATGTTATAATTAGCAGTCGGGTATCCAGTTTTGATTTTATTCACTTAGCTAACTCTAGTTTTACAAATTTCCCCAACTATCCAACAAAAACTTCATATAACAGAATTGAACACATGGATTAACATTTGTAAATGCTTGCTGTTGTTTTTTTAAAAAAACATAAATCTTCTCTCTTGAGTATGCAAAGAAAAGTCAAATTTTCAAATTTTCCCAATCTTTTTAAAGTCCATTGTCCTGCTGTCCATCACCAACTTCAATTTTTTCTTCACTGCATTGTTTTACGCTGGTGCTTTTTTCATGATACACTAGTACTTACATTTTGCATGCAATAAACTGTGTAAAAAATGATACTATGCGATGTCCATGCAGTTTGCATGCCATTTTATTGAACCTAACGTCACTCCTGCTTTATTTCATTATTTGCTTTTTCTATGGTTCATATGCCATTCACTTCCTAAGATCCCCATAAGTGGCTTATGTCTACCAAGAAACATATGGTTTAAAAATAAGCATATTATTCAAGGAATATATGTTCATGCTCCGTCAAAATCCTCAACATTACTAAACGCAATCCTGAAGTTCGATGTCTGATGGTACAGTATATGAATAATGGAATGACAATGGTGGGAATATGAATAACAGGATCTTATGAATCTAATTTTTATATATTCATATTAAACCTCCCCTTCCCCCATGCATACAAAACATGTGTAACTTTATTTATACAATCCAGATTCCTGATCATTGAATAAACAGTTATGCACATGTTGAGGAAATTCTCTGGATCTTCTTGTGCACAAGAGCAGCAAGAACAGAATTTATTTATTTATTTATTTATTATTTAGACTTATATATCGCTTAACAGTGCTTTACAGCATTCTCTAAGCGGATAACACAGTCAGTATATTGACCCCCAATAATCTGGGTCCTCATTTTACCGACCTCGGAAGGATGGAAGGCTGAGTCAACCCTGAGTCAGTGAAAATCGAACTGCTGAACTTTTGATGTCTAATGGCAGATGACAGTCAGCAGAAATAGCCTGCAGTGCTGCTCTTAACCACTGCACCATCCTGGCTCCTGGAGAAAGGCATTTCTCCCTAGAACCCTCTTACAGGACCTGCTAGACTTACCAACAGAGTGGCAAAGAAAAATAACAATAATGCTTTGAACAGAGTGCCAACCAGTTAAAACCATCAGCTATACTTTTCTTGGAGGATAATTCCGAGTCGCAATGGAAAATATAAATATTAGATCTTTGAGAAAGTGGAAAGGCTAAAACCCGCCATTGACAGTGACTTTTGGTGACTCAGATGTTTGTAGGTGTCCAAGAATGCTAAATGTTAATGCTGATCAAGGAAGATAACTCTTAGACAATTCTATTCCCCTTTTCCTATAATGCACAAAGGAGATGTTTTTCATACCGTATATACTTCTTGTTCAAAACAGCCTCATGTTTTAACCGTGACTCTGCTAGCCTTTATATCTACTTTTAAAAGGCCAATAACTAGTGTTAATATAAAGGATAATGGTGACTTTGTATATCCTGCCCACTCTCCCTTTTTAAAAAGGATTTTTAAAGGACCTCCTGTTAGGTGGACATGAGCTTTCTGCTAGCACCCCATTTCTTTTGTACTGTTACACTGACCAGAATTGTGTTATGGAAAGAGTAACGGGAAAATAAGCTAGATTTACATGGACATTCTAGGGGAATGTTATACACAAATGATTGTGATTGTTCTGATTTCCTTCTCCCTTGTTTTTATTATTGTATTTTAATAGTCATTTCTAAAAAATCCACCCATAGGATCATTAAAAGTTGGCACTGATTTCATGGCACTTATACAAGTGTGATTATCATTTGCACTGTAAAGTACAGTAAAATAAAACTGGATGACAAATTATTTTGAGCAGCATTGATTAAAATAAAAAATAAATAAAGTTCACCAGCAGCAGCAGTGAGTTATAATAAATTCCTGTTAAATTCCATCATTTCTGCAGATGGAATAAATTGCCACTTGTTGCCTAAAAGTACAGAGCAAGGCCTAGCTGGACATCAGTGGGAAGCATGCCCTGGTTAATGAAAGCTCTTGTCAATTAATTGAAGTGATAGTAGCTAATTTTTTGTGTCATTTAGTATCCTAGTTTGACTTGTAGATTGATTATTAGTATTCTACTGTTCAAATATAGACTGTCCCAAATCAATAAAAAAAATTGTATGGCACGATGAATGTGTTTTGTGACATGCTTTGTCACAAATGTTTTGACATGTGACATGATGAAATGTTTTGTGACATGATGATTGTACTTTATAACATGATGATACAATGAATGTACTTTATGGTTATGAATGTATCTTATGATTGTAATCACAGTTTGTCATTTATAGCATCTATGTAAGTATAGAACATGTACACCAGAGACAAATTCCTTGTGTTTCCAAACACACTTGTTGAATAAATTCTAATTCTAATTCCAGGATATTCATGATGCTGAAATAACAAACAAACTGTAGATAATGTTTTCATACACATTTCCAAAGAAACAGATTGACTATGCAGACTATAACTGTCTATTCTGCTAGAGAGAGGTTCCCTGAAGGGCTCCAGCATGACTCTGAAAGCTTGGAAGACTAAATCTCTGGTTCAGATTGACAGATTGAATCCTGCAACATTATCCGAGGACATGTATATTTGCCTTCATTCATGACAAGCTATTTAAGTATCCTCTGAAGAGATATCTAGTTCAAATCTGGCTTACAGAATGGATAATATAAAAAAGCGGGGGAAATTACACATTTCTTTTAGCTATAGATGGGCTTATGTTCCACATTATAGGCATCTGCAATTGTTTAAGTGGCTGAAGAAATTAGCCTCAGAATATGGTCTTGAGTATCTTCTGTTCCATTCTGTGATCACTGGTCTATGCTATGCTATGAGGTTCCATCTTATTGCCTATGTTTTTTTAAGTGTAAACACAGAAAAGTCAATGTACATAAGGCGCTCCCTGCAATCATAACTATACATTGCTGTCACACAGTATCCCAATCATATAAAGCACCAAAGTGCATTTAGCTGCTTTTCACAAGCAAAATATCCTTTGCACATGGCATCCTGAAAATACATATTCAGTGAAGGATGCCAATTGCGTAGTCCAGGTCTTTTCTTCTCCATGTGTTTATCTTTCAAATGGAAAAGAGATAATCACATAGTACACTCTGAATATGAATACTGTTCAAAGACCGCAGTGCATAGAACTGGTTTTCTCTAAAATGAAACAACATTAGTTGCTAGGTTACCTTTTGATTTAACTGCAAGAAAAACATACCTTCCACTTTGTTCTAAAAAGAATTATTCTAAATTTGAGTCCAGCAATCTTGTTTTAGGTTGCCCCTATGTAGGTGCTGTAGAATTTGGGGATATCTCAGAGGCAAAAACTACAGAAAGAACAAATCATTGTTTGCTGTCTTTCTAACTCTCTAAGCGTCTTCTTTTTTAAAGATGGGTAAAACAGCTCAAAAAGATAACAGACACAAAGACTTCATAGAAAAGCGCTCTTTAGCCAGCCAACCTTTGGATAAAAATGAGATTTCCCTGAAAGAATCAGACAGCCAGAACCTGGATTATTTTTGTATGTGGAAAAACAGGAGATTCCAAATTAGTTCAGACTTTACAACAGCATAGAGGACTAAGATCCGAGTTAGATTTCCTGCTTGACACTCTTAAGTGCTGCTAATGTACCTTTTCATTTAGAAATCCCTTTCTCTCCTATGTTTAGGTCATGCAGTATAGGCTGCTAGACTCAGAAGGAAGTTGTGCCAACAGCAGTGCGAAGAATAAGAAAGAAGAATTCATAAAGATTATTTGGTTCAACAGATCTTCAAAGTTAGATCTTGTTGTTTCACTGTTAAACATGGTTATTCCCTTTCTTCTAAAGGGCAGGATTCTTCATTCTAATGCAAACATTAATTTTCACAGGCGATTCAGCAGAAGAAATTGACCTAACTCTGGTGCATCAAGCAGCAGCTAATGGGGATACTAATACTTTAACTACTGTCATCCGTGAAGATCCTTCAATATTAGAATGCTGTGATAGTGAGGGTAAGGTAGCTGATTCCTCTCTAAGCTTCTTCTTTTTCAAAGATTGGTGAAACAGTTCAAAAAGATAACAGATACAAAGATTTTATTGTTTTTAACACCATTTTTATACATACTGCATCTTCTATGTTCCTGAAGAAAACTGTTTTTTAAACTCTTATTTGCAGTTTTGTTGCACAATCATTTACTATATTTCCTGTCTGGTAAATGTGTCATCAGTATAACATATCTGAAATCATAAGTGTTTGAAGTACGTGAAATAACAAGGATTTATCAAAATTACATTAATCCTGGAAGCCAAACAAAAGACAATATATTAGACAGATTGAGGCTGCTCAGTGGCAATATGGATGTGCATATTTACTGCAGCTACTCATTGTAGGCTTTTTCTGAGGGGAAGAGGAACAAGGATTTGATGATGGCTTGCACTTAGACATGCATAGCCTGTCTTTGACATCACAACCACAGGTTGTTTGCTCTGATTTAGTTAGAAAAAAGGTTTGGCCCAAAATCACCCCGTGAACTCCATAACCTAGATCCCTCTGATTCCATTCCACCACTTTAACCACCATGCTGCACTCGTTCACCATTTTTGAAAAAGTATAGGAGTAAACTATGCATTCTTTCATAATCCCTAGGAACTGTAGTGCAGGAACATATTTGTCTGTATGTTGCATCAAAATGTGGTAGCCCAATCTGATTGGTTGCTCACTTTACAGTATGTTCACCAATGATTGCATAGTAGCAGGGATAGCAATGATACCTGTCAAACTGCGAGCATGTGACATCATAAATAACTTCATTTCCGATTACTCTAATGATATTAAGGGGCAGTACAGGCTTTGATCAAAACAGGGATTGCAATAGCAGCAATAGCCATAATAAATGCATTTATTATGCATTTATTATGACTATTAGAAAGCATTTAATTTGCATCAGCTGCTTCCAGAGAGTGAATACAAAAATGTTTTTGATTACCCAAAGCTAATGGGGTAAAAGTTGGCAATGAGCATATTATATAACAGGGACAGAAAGCATTTGGCATCCTTATGCTTAATATCAATATTTGTCTAAATATTTAATTTCAATAATTTCAAATGACAGATTTGAAAATACACAATTACATTGAACATTGTAGCCACAGTGGGCAAAGTGGTGATATACAATTTCATGCGTATGTAGCCAAGATTTTCAGAGTGTTTGAGGCATTTGAGATTGAGGAATTAAGGTGTTTAGAAATGCTAGGTCTGTGTTCACACCTGTGTTTTTAAGATGGCCTGTTTCAAGGGGCAGCAAATTTCCAGTTTGGAAATCACAGATTGCTGAAAAACACTAATCAGTTAAGATGGTCAAAAAACGAATAAGGAAAAGATACATATCAGAGTTTTGTGATAGGTCAAAGGTTACATTTATCAACAACTAAAACAAATGTCCAGTAAGAAAAAAAAATCTGGATCTTGTTGATGCAAAAATAATTTAGGAAGAAAAAGGAGAAAGTGGAAGATTGTCTGCCTCTTTTTTCACACCACCAATTTATAGTCATTTGAGAAAGCAGAAAATGGGAAACTGAAGCTACACTTGTTTTTTGTATGTGTCACATACATAGCACCCATTAAAAACAAAAACAGCAGTTTTGATTGCAACATCACAACTGCTATCTTGACTGCGGTTCTTTTCTTCTTTTGATCACACCCTGTGCACACCCAAATACTTTTGAGCTTCTGAGCTTCGCAATTTGGAATTGCCTAGGATTTGCGGGGAATATGTAATACCCAAAAGAAAAGTGAAGTTAAAAAAAGGGAAGCAAACAAGTTTATTACTTCCCCTTGTCTGAGACAGCTCAAAAATCTAAGCACCGGAATAAGTAACACTTCTTGCCCACAAAATCCTACTGCATGAGATTTGTCAGCATTTTTAAAAGCCCTGCCAGAAACAGAAAGAAATTAGAAGAACGTAAATAAACATAACTGTGCCTCACATTTCAAAGTTTTGCTAGTGATTTGTTTTGTTTGCTCTTCGTACAGTTTTTAAGCAGCAATCCTTACAGGCAAAGATTAGAATATCAATAAGCAAAAGATAAAAAGGAATATGTTGTCCAGGCCAAATAGATGTTTTATGAGATTCTAGAAAAGAGAAATAATGGCCTTCATCCACTCTCCATGAGAAACAACAAAGAGTATGCCAGATTCTATGTGCTAATGAACATTCTCACCCAGATGATAGCTAGTAGTGGGAAGAGTATTGAACCCCAAAAACTCTATAAAACAGAACCCTGGCACTAGACCTCCTCCTCCTCCAGCATCTGAGAATGATGAAAGAGAAAAAGAGAACTAACATAAGGCCATGCCTCATTTTTTATTCTCTTAAGCTAAAGAGGAAAGAGACCACTTTAATACCTTCAGTTCAAGGAGGACACCTTAAGGTTACACCACTGTATTCCAAACTTACCAGAACAATAGTCGCCAACCTTTCGGACCTCTGGGACCACTAAATTCATAATTTTAAATCTCATGAATTTTTAAAAAGATACATATATTTGTAAAATAATGATCCGAGAACTTCCATTTTATTAATATAAAAGGCACCTATTTAATATAACACAATTAAAAGCTCGTTTAATTATAACAAAATCATAAGTGCTTATTTAATCATAACAAAATCTTTAAATGTTATTTAACTGTAGCAAAATTATTAAGGTTAGTTCAATTATTACAAAATAATTGAAGTTTCTTTAAGCATTACACATATTAGTATGATATTTGTTCCTGCTTGAGAGAGAACAGAATGAGAGACAGACAGACAAACACACACAGAGAGAGAAAGAGAGATGGAGAAAAAGAGAGAGAGAGAGAAACAGAGAATGAGAGATAGAATGAGAGACAGACACAGAGAGACAGAGACAGAAACAGAGAGAGAGAGACAGAGAGACATAGAGAGACAGACACACACAGAGAGAGAGAAAGAGATGGAGAAAAAGAAGCACAGAGAGAGAATGAGAGATAGACACAGAGAGAGAGACAGAGAGACGGAGAGAGACACAGAGAGATAGAGAGACAGAGAGGCAGACACACACAGAGAGAAAGAGAGTTGAAAAAAAAGTGAGACACAGAGAGAGAATGAGAGACAGACACACAGAGAGAAACACACACACACACAGAGGAATCCTACAACTATACAAAAAAGCAAATAATCTCCAGATTTTCCTGCGGACCACAAAAATTTTCTCGCAGTCCACTGGTGGGTCCTGGCCCACATGTTGGCAACCAATGTGCCAGAACACAATCAATGTCATCTCAGTGCTATATCCCAGCCTGAAAGCTGACTGTATGTGGATATATATATATACAGATAGTCTTCATCTTACAACTATAGGAACTATATGAAGTTACAATGATACTTTTAAAAAGTGTCTTACAACTAGTCCTCGCACGTAAGCCTGTAACATCCTCATGGTCACATGATCAAAATTCAGACACTTGCAACCAGTAAGTATTTACAACGGTGACAACATCATGCGATCACTATTTGCAACCCTTCCAAACAACTTCCAACAAGTAGTCAATGGAAGAAAATTGAATCACACAGTTGTTAAGTGAATCTTGGCCGTCGTTTGTGCTGGTGTCGGAGATGTCTCCGTTGGAGGTTGATTTTAGCGAGACAGAGCAGGGTAGGGGGGGGCTGCGGCCTCAGAACCCCTCGAAATCCTGGCTTTTCAACCTGTCTTGCTGTTGGAACGATGTGGGAGATGAAAATGCTGAAGGTGGCTGAGCCCTTGATCGAAGCGGTAGGCCCAAGATGGCTGCTGAGGAGACCTGTTCTGTGCCTGGGCTAAGCTTGGAGTGGAGAGGCCAGGGGATGGTGGCAGTCCCCTGAAGCTTCCACTGTCAGAACATTGAGCCCGTCAGTAGAGGCAGCCGGCTTCCGGACTTACCCAGGATTTATCCTTGGTTTGGGACTATTTCA
>JANHFO010006714.1:14619-25251 GCA_032468095.1 Pareas carinatus | reverse complement strand
TTGATGTCCTTTTATATGGCTGTGCACCGCCCTGGGTCCCTTCGGGGAGAAGGGCGGTATAAAAATCCAATAAATAATAAATAATACTAGCCTTGTACTCATTGCTGCTGTTAAAGTAACAGATACCCGTTTTCCACTTGAGTCTATTAAAATGAGAGATTTGCTTGCAACAAATCCCTACAGTTTTCTTGACAAGACTTCAGAAGTGGTTTGCCACTGCCTTGGACTGAGGGAGAATGACCGGCTCAAGATCACCCAGCTGTCCTTGTGCCTCAGATGAGACTAGAACTCTTGATTTCATGGTTCCTAGCCTGTTGCCTTAATTATTATGCCAGACTGGCTCTCCTCTTTATTTCCTGTACGTAGCTTCTCTTTGTATATTAACAGAACCCACATGATTAAGATCACGGTTTGTTGATTGCAGCTTATAAGTACTTGACAGGGTGAATGTACTTTATGACTATGAACGAACCTTATGCTTATCTATACAAATAATTATGCTTATCTATACAATGATTATGCTTATATATAAAAATGATTATGACGGCATCTTACGATTGTAATCACAGTTTGTTTAATGTATGTATGTAGGTATAGAGCATGAACACCGGAGACAAATTCCTTGTGTGTCCAAACACACTTGGCAAAATAAATTCGGATTCGGATGAAGCTCTAATAATACAGTATCAAAGATGTCAGCAAAAATTCAGACAACTCCAAAGGAGGTCAGTAACTTTTCATAGAATGGGATACAAATCCTAATTTCTGCTGCAGTAAGGCATCCATCCCCTATTATAGATAATAATAAATTTAATACTTTTTGTCTTCCTGCTACTAGCACTTTTCTTTTATATCAACACGGATGTACTGCAAAAGAAGCTTTTTTGTTTTTGTTTTCTCAAAAGAAACAAAGGAGGGGAGGAGTAGGAAGAGGGGAGAAGGAGGAAATAAAATAATAATGTTGGACTGAATTTGGGAGGCCTTTTCTACTATGGATTCTAGACCTTGCTCAGTGGTCTAACTGTAGAAGTAAGTATAGTACTGCAGCCAAAGTGCAGGTCCAGCTCTTAAGGATCAGAATCAGAATTTATTGGTCAAGTGTGTCTGGACACACAAGGAATTTGTCTCCAGTGTACATGCTCTATACAGTGGTGGCGAGCCTATGGAAGGCGCGTCAGAGGCGGCACTCAGCGTGGGCACAGGTGCCATCGCCCCAGCACAGATTTCTTTACTAGAGAGTCAGAGGGGCGCGAGGCTCCCCTCCCCCTCTCCACGTGCGCCTGAGGACATTTCTGACATCACCCGCCCCTCTGCCCAGCAGCCCAATGGAAGCGCTTTATCCCTCCTCTGTCTGGGGTAAGGCAGATGACTCAAATGTGGCGTCGAGTCTGTGGTGAAGGTGAGAGAGGAGAGGAGCTAGGTTGGAGGAGAGCATAGCTCACAGCGAGCCACAAAAGCTGTGGGAAGGCCCGTAGGGGGTTGTCAATGGCTGAGGGGGGTGCTGATGGCTGCGGGGGTCACGGAAGGTTGCTGATGGCCACAGGGTGTACTGGGGGACCATCAACGATGGCCATGGGGGGGCACATGCTGCCGTGATGGCACTTTGCAATAAATAGGTGACTTTTGGGTTGCAGTTTGGGTTCACTAAAAGGTTCACCACCACTGGCCTAGGGAAGGTAGCAAAGGCACTAACCTCCCTTTCCCCCTTTTAAAAAATGCTACAGGTAGCCTTCAACATACAACGGTTCGCTTAGTGACCGTTCAAAGTTACAATGGCCCTGAAAAAGAGTGACGTGACTGTTTTCCACACTTACAACCATTGTAGCCTCCCCATGGTCACATCATCAAGATTCAGAAATTTGGCAACTGACTCATAATTATGACCGTCGCAGTGTCCCGTGGTCATGTGATCAGCTTTCGCGAAATTCTGACAAGCAAATCAATGGGGAAGCGAGATTCACCTAACAACTGTGTTACTCACTTAACAACTCCAGTGGTTCACTTCACAACTGTGGCAAGAAAAGTCATAAAATCGGGCAAAATTCCCTTAAAAAATGTCTCCATTAGTAATAGAATTATGTGGGCTCAGCTGTGGCGATCAGTTGAGGACAGCCAGTATTAATAAATTAGAATCCAGCACTAGGAAAAGAAACGACGAATGCCACTGTCACCTCTAAAGTTTTAAGCCAATTTTCAAGGTGATATTCCTCTGTTAGTGCCCAAAGACATTTTTAGAAAAATAATGTGGCTGCAGTTGAAGTCTGATTTAAATTTAAAATTGTTTTGCTAGTTAAAAATCAAGAACTTGATGAGTAATAATTTAATCTGTGTAGCCCTGACAGAACATTGTCAAATAAAGCAACATGAGTACTTTCTCGCATAAGGAGGTCAAAAATGCTTAATGTATCCAGCATTTGTTCTTAGCAGTGTTGATAATAACATATTCTCTATGTGCATAATTGGTTTTCAGAGTGGAAACCGGATCCTCTGTTCTATTATCCTGAACCACCATCAAGGCCCGTCAATAATAAATTACGATGATGAGAATGGGAAGACTTGCATTCATGTTGCAGCTGCTGCAGGATACAGTGATGTTATTAGTGAGCTGGCTAAAATCCCAGAATGCAACCTGCAGGCGCTGGACGTGGATGACAGGTGGCCGTGGAAACAATGAGAAGAGCTGTCTGGGGCTTTGCTTGCCTAACCTATAGTTGAAAGAGGGTTGGCTGTTTTCGAATGCAACAAGGGTCCTAATGAAAGAGTTCCTCCTTGGCCTTCCTTTGTTAAACAGCAACTAGTCAGTGGGATCTCTGGTGTCTTCAGCTAAATAGTCACGTGTTTTTAATGAATGCACATACTACACATGACATATTAAGTCAGATAAAGTAGGAGGCTTGTCTTGCAAAACTGGGATTACAGAGAATGAGAAGGGCTTGTCAACCTGGTCTAAAACATGATGAGCAACTGGAGGTCCCTTTCCACGAATACTGTTAAGTTCAAAACATTGGGTAGAAATTTCCTTTCCTGCATCCCAATGGTCGTCAGAAAATATAAAAGGGATATGTGAAAAAGAGAACAAAGGAGCCTGTCAGAAGGAAGGAGGTGTCTCCATCGAATTTTCACTCATCCTACTCCCTGTGGTTATTAGCTTTACTTTCTGTGCAGTCTCTCTCCCCAAGGAAAAAGAAATCCTTAATAGAAAAAATGCTGGAGAGAAGTGCATCTATCTAGGTGATCTTTAGCTCCAGCACTCTCGTTTTAGAAATTCACCCTTGTAAACAATTGAAGGATCGCAGTACTAAGACCAACAGTGAATTTTACTTTTGTGTTTTTAAATGAAAAATCACAGGAAAACAATTTGTGATTATTGTGTATGTATATAAGAGGAAGGTAAATACTGGAACAACACAGTGTATTTGATTTTTAATTTTTAATTTTCAAAACATTGATTTAGTGAAGTTCAAATACGTAGTATGGATTATTTGGAAACTAGGAAGCTAAGCTAGAATAGACCTGACCATTCACTTGGATGGAAAACACTACAAGCCTGGAATAGTTTGTGATACAGTAAAGGTAATATTTTTATTTAAATTATCAGGTTGAAAATTTACACACAGTTCATACTGAGAATTCAGTTCAAATATTGGCATATGTGACAAAATATTAATACAACATCCTACTGACCAGCACCAAATTAGATCAGAATGGGAAGCCTCTCAACATAAGTTGTTGTATTAAACTTGAGTTTTCAAAATATGCTTAATTTAAGTTTTTTTTTAATCAGAACAACTGCATAGAGACTATCAGAGCAAAACAATGAGGCAACTCACATGCAATTGAGAACTTATTTATTTATTTATTTATTTATTTATTTGTTTGTTTAATTTAATTTAATTTAATTTAATTTCTATACCACCCCTCTCCCAAGGAACTCGGGGCGGTGTACAGCCAGAAATAAAAACATAGATATACATACAATAATTAAAACCCTTTAAAAGAATTATACAAACTGGCCTAATCTAAAAATTTCCATATAAAATCACCTCAACTGATTAATTTAAACTTAAACAATTGAGCCCCGGGCCATGTAAATTTATGAAAGATCTCAACAGATCTTTTTAGTCTTTAAATCAAGAAAGGATTGCTTAATTACAGCTGTCGGAAGTTCCATACAGTAACTGACATGGCAGAAAAGAAGAAGGAGTTAAATCTCAAGTAGGAGCCAGGTCTGTTTAGGGCTAATATTAATCCCCCTTGGATTTTATATGGTCAATAAACTCTCTTTAAGAATTCTCATGAAAAGGTACCTCTCGTGCACGTCATGAAAATAATATCAATTGTCTTACCTAAATCTGAACTTAAGCTGCCCGCTACTGTACGCATTTTTCTTTACTTATTTTTTCATTAGGACACCGTTGCATTGGGCTGCAGCGGCAGGAAAAGCTGATTGTGTTAAGACTCTGCTAGAGTTGGGGGTGGAAAGCGGTCCCAGGGATATCAATGAGAACACACCCCTATCGTACGCCATCTATTGTGGGCACACAGCATGCATTGCCCTGCTCTCTCAAGCAAACAGGTAGAGTCTTTCTCTTCCCAATAAACCAGATCCAAATGGCTGAATATGAGCATTCTGCAATTTATCAGATGGCTGATTATGCTTTTCATTGAGGACCATTGCAAGTTACCGTGCAATGTAATATCGTTACCTATTAAATGTTTTCCTATTTCTTTATTCAAAGCGGAGTATCCCACGTTATATCTTAACTGATGGTGGCTATGTCAAAATATTTTACTGCCTGTCCCAAAGGAATTTCTTTCAGAAGGAAAATTCAATGACTCGTGAACAGAGATTCCAGCTATCATGTCTTGGGAGAAGGTTCTGGTTCAAGACTTGGTGCAGAATAATGGAACCTATTAATCCTTGTTTAAGTAGCACCTTCCTTGGTTTGCTTCTTCTATATTCCACTGTTGGTACCACCACTTTTTAGAGCTTTGAGTGTCAAGGTGTAAAATAGCAGAGGTATTCACACTTTTTCAGTGTGAATACCTCTGCTATATTATAATCTATACTGTCAATGACTCTAACTGGGATTATGAAGCTGGCATCAGTTGAGCGTTATGTTTCGTAGCTGTTTAGTGCACATTTTAAATTAGTTTCAGAACAAAATATAATGAATTGCATTTTAGAAGACAACATTTTTCAAGGAATTAAAAGCACTTTAATAAATATTTGCTGGTATACATACACATACACACATTCATATATATATAACCTTTTTTCTTCTTTGTAGCACCTGATCAAATAGATTTATCAGCTTTTAGTAGAACTTCAAAATATTTGCAAAATGTATTTAACAGGCAATTGAATAGTGCAGCTAGAAAATAATATCTACCTTTATGCTCTATCAACTCAGAACTAATTCACTGAGAAGCTATCATGTCCAGGTTAGTGAATGTTCAGATTTAATTTGCTAAACATAATGATATTAACAACCTCATTCTACAATGGACTAGAAATTTGTTTTAGATTAAATCCATCACAATCACTTAACTTGTTCTATTAAAAATCAATACACTTTGTATACTCTGGTCATTTTATACAAATGAAAGAAAGCAGTCTAATTCAGATATACAGTCATATTCAGATATACAGTCATATCTGAAAATCTGTTTATCAAGAAAAAGGATTGCATTAATTTTTTCCTAGTTTTCTGAATTTAAATGTGTCTTCCTCCAGTTAATAAATATAATTAACATCATTTCCTGGGTTGTTAAATTCAACAGTGGAAATATTTATTTAATTTGTATCTCATCTTTATTATCTTTACAAATAACTGAATGCAGCAAACATATCTTACTCACCTTCCTCCACTTATTTAAGCCACATTCCAAAAATACAGGCTGAATAGTGAAGAACCGAGTTTAAGTACTGGCTTGTTCACGTTCACATTCAGCCATAGAAACCCACAGACTGACTTTGGACTAATCATTTTTCTCACCTTAACTTACCTTAAAAGTTGTTGAGAGACAAAAAAAATGGAGGAAACACTGTTATATGTATGATACTTTTAATTTATGGCAAAAAGGCACAATGCAAATCTGATTAAGTAATTAGATTAGCTAAAATACCTTACTTAGAGTGGAGTTGCTTTAAAAAAAAAAACAAGAATCCCTTGCAAGCATTATATGGGTACCATGCAACTTTAAAATGTTATAATTCTCTATGCAGAATCACAATATTATCCTTTTGCTATGTTGAAGTTTTATGTTTATTTGGTAGCCATTTACCCACTGAGTCTATTTCAGATCCTCTTTACACTGAAAACCTATTAGTCCACATTTTATAAACATTAGATGACAGAGATTTGCCTCTGGTTTTGTTATTTTTTTTCCTTTTTTCCTGATACTGTCTTTTGGAATATATTATTTCTATGCTATTTTATACTTTGTAAAGCGCTTCAAAATGTTTTTGTACAGTAAATAATATAAACATATATTTAATCACCACGAAATTTATAAAACCTATTGATATTGATTGTACAACATTGTTCTACTGCCCAGTTCCATATAAATATATATGTTGTTGTTCAGTCGCTAAGTTGTGTCCAACTCTTTGGGACCCCATGGACCATAGCCCGCCAGGCTTCTCTGTCCCTCACAGCCTCCCGCAGTCTGCCCAAACTCATGCCTCAGTGACACCATCCGGCCATCTGATTCTCTGCCATCTCTTTCTCCTTTGGCCTTCCATCTTTTCCAGCATTACAGCCTTTTCTAATGAGTCCTCTCTTCTCATTAGGTGGGCAAAATATCTGAGTCTCAGCTTCATCATTCATCCTTCTAATGAACAGTCAGGATAGAGTTCTTCCAGAACTGACTGATTTGATCGCCTTGCAGTCCAAGAGACTCTCAAGAGTCTTCTCCAGCACCACAACTCAAAGGCATTGATTCTTTGACGTTCAGCCTTCTTTATAGCCCAACTCTCACAGCCATACATACATATATACATACACACACGGGGGGGGGGTGTACAAAATGTACAAAATGTAAAATCAATATCAATAGGTTTCTTATAAAATTAATATATTGTATATATTATATATATGTATATATTTACACTAAAGATCTCTGGAGAAGGAATTTCATTCCTAATAATCCCAAATATTATTCTATGGTCCTAACAATAACTTCTAATATTGATATAATCTGGTTTTCTTTTTTTAAAGATCTGAGCTACCTCATCACATTTCCTCCCAGAACAATAAATTATCAAAGAAGGAAGGGAGATTCAGCATGCTTAACCAAATCTTCTCCTCTAAAAAGGAAAAAATGGATTGGAAAGTCAATTTGAAGGAGAAGAGTAGAGACAGATCCCAGAGAGAAGAGACCTCAGAAGTAGATGAGATTATCACCACATTTGATTGCATAATGGACTCCAGCTTTGATGGCTCATCCAAAGAGTATATGAAAGCTACTGATCTTAAGAAAAGAAATGCAGACCTCAAGAAGTACATTTCAGAAAACAATACACCAGATTGCAATGGCTTTCCACCAATCAGAACACAAAGTCTCCCACCCATAACTGTGAGTCATTCTTTTTTGACAACTTCTCATACTACAATCTCCAGCATGAATATGGACAATGATTTTGCAACTTGGTCTCAAAAAAGCAGAAGTGAACATGATTTGTCAAGTCAAAGAACCAGCCGACAAGTTTTCGACAGCCCTTGGAATATTGACAAAAAACAAACACCCACATATAGATTCAGGACAACTGTGCCTTCTGATAATAAACTGATAGATGGATTGTTCCCAAACAGATCCCACCATGTGGCATATCCTCCCCATCTTCCCCATCTGCCTAATTTATCGCCAGGTGATTTTTTTCCCCCACACATTTGTTTATTTAGTTTGAGCATAAAGGAATTCTGGGTATGCTGAAAATAATTGTATCATAATATATAGCAATTTCTATATTGAAATATTCAAATCTTCTATGCTGAAGAGTGATTTTTTCCATAAGAAATAGGAATGAACTCAGCTTCCAAAGGTGCTTATGCAGTTCTTTTTCACAAAACTATCAACTATGGTCTTTTTTGGTCCATGTACTTGCCCATACATTGCACTGTCACCAAGAAACCATGGTTTATTCAATAACCATCATTATATTGGTTTATAAATTATGAATTTGTAAGCAACAAGTTGAACTACAGGACACATTGAACTAACTAAATTATCTTATAAGCTAGTAGGATATATGAACTAGCCATATCTTTAACGCTCTTAGAATAAAATTAAAATGAAAATAGGATGGTTTCACATGAACTTCAGATAAACTCATTTATGTCCGTTAGTAAGAAATAGGATGCTTAAATTTTTTTGAAAATAAGTGGGTGATGTCTTCCTACTGCATTTAGAGAACTGGACTAACCTTAGTATCATTATGTTATTATTTATTTATTTATTTATTTAGATTTATATACCGCCCTTCTCTCGAAGGACTCAGGGTAAAATTTCAGGGTAAAAGATAAAACAATTTTCTCAGATTCTTAGTATGTTTTGTTGTACAGTAACTTTAATTATTCTAATGTCCATGATTCTTTAGTTCAGTTGCCCCCAATCTTTTGGGCACCAGGGACCAATTTCATGGAGAAAGGTTCTTCCGTGAACTGGAGGGGGTGTGGTTTTGTGTGCTGCCTACATACTGCCAATGGAGCGTGGCTTGTTTGCACGGACTGATTACTGGCATGCCGCAAACCGGTGTCGGTCCATGGACCAAGGGTTGGGGACCCCTTCTTTAGTTTGTATGAAGTACAGTATGAATTATTAAGCTTAATTTAAAACAAAAACAAAAAACATCTTCAAGAGGTACCTATTAATTCCAACTTCTGAAGCAAGCCCTGTGTTTTACTGTTCCAAGGATTAAACGCAGGATTAAGTAAACCTTTGCAACTGCTAGGAAAGTAATGTTTTATATCAGCCTCTATTCAGTATATATCCTTTATGCAGAGTGATCATACTTTGCACTAATCATATGCTATGTGGAAGTAGAGAATGAATACAGATTCTCAAATCTTTTTTTTTTGATCAAGAGAACGTTTTTTTGCAAATTTGTTTTTACAGTCATGACAAGGTGAATTTATACAGTCAATTATAAACTACCCTAATTTCTTTTTCTCATCTTGCCTTCTTCTTTCCTTCCTTCCTTCCTCTCCTTTTTTTTTCTTTTCTTACTTTACCATTCTTATTTTACCGCCAGTCACTTTTTCACTTTTGTTTTTAATTTTACATACATTTTGCCCAAATACCCTAATTTTCCTTGTGTACTACATTCTTATCACACATATCTCCCACAATTCATCCCTCTATTCTTAATTTCTATTTTCTTCAATCATTCAAATACAACTTACTCATAATTCCTAATTTCCCCCATAATATCGAGACCAACAGCTTAACTTCTTCTAGGTTTACTTCTAGCAATATTTTATTAAGGACGGACGTATCAAATTTTAATAATTGGTTTCAGATCTCAAATATGGATAACCTCTCATTCCTCTTTTTTTCCTTCTTCTTTTCCTTTCTCCTTTCTCTTACCTTCTCATTTCTCTTCTCTTTCTCTTTTCTCTCATCTTTCTTTCTTAGCTTCCTATCTCTTCTTCTCAACTTCCATCCCCTTCCATCTCCACATTCCACTTCCCTTCTCAACCTATCTTCTTTTTCTATAGACTTTTTTTCTTCTCAGCCTCACCTCTTTTTACCTTTCTTTTCTTTCTTTCTAATTTCCTTTCTTTCCTACTCCTCTTTCCCAACTTTCATTTTCCTCTCATTTCTTCTACTCCCCCACCTAATTCCATATTCGAGTCCCATCTTTTCTCAGTCCCATTCATATATTATGTATAATACTTACTTCCTTTTTTAGGGAAAATCTTTCAGCATACAACTTTAGAACTTCCCAGAGTAAAAGATCTAACAGCCTTAAGGAACAAGTTGGCCCCCATAGTAAAACACGGTGATCAGAAAGGTAAGAACAATGGTATAAGATCTTTTCTTTTGAGGCTTCTACGTTTTCCCTTAATGCAGGAAATGTATGATATAAATGATACAGAATATGCAGAGCTGTATTATTTTTTTTACCATGAGAAAATGATCTATGACACAGCAGGTCTTCTGCATTTATCACTTGGAAATAACTGACCACCTCAGGCCTATCATTATGTACTCTCAAGAGGAACCGAAGTGCAGGATACAAAGGTTTGGCATACCACACATGCAGCAAATTATCGTTGTTCAGTCAGTCACTTCTGACTCTGCAGGATCCAATCTGGGTTGGTCCAATTCTTCTGACTCTGATCCAAAGAATATCATTTCATCAAGACTGCCTTCCGGTATTTTTTTAAAATTATTGTAATCTTATGCTTCTGTTTTATTTCATTTATTATTTAGACTTATATACCGCTTAACAGTGCTTTATGGCACTAAGCGGTTTACACAGTCGGCATATTGCCCCCCAACAATCTGGGTCCTCATTTTACCGACCTCGAAAGGATGGAAGGCTGAATCAACCTTGAGCCAGTGAGAATCGAACTGCTGAACCTGATGGCTAATGGCAGATGGCAGTCAGCAGAAATAGCCTGC
>JANHFO010006713.1:0-10155 GCA_032468095.1 Pareas carinatus | reverse complement strand
GGAAGGAAGGAAGGAAGGAAGGAAGGAAGGAAGGAAGGAAGGAAGGAAAAAGAAATAGAAAACGATAGGCTAGTTTCAGGTCAGTTACTTCCTAATCTGATTGCAATTGGTTGTTTAGTTACTTTATGGAAAAAATAGGGTGTATATGTGTGTGTGTGTGTGTCTATATATACATATACATGCACACTCACTCACACACATACTTTGTCTTTTTTCAGTCTAGTCCATTTGCTCAGAGAGTAAGATAGAATAGCCAAAATAACAGAATCAAGAGATGTTGTTTAGATGTGTAAACAAAATCCCTCTGTAGATAGAAAATAAGGCAACTGAGGAAAAATAATATTCTTCAATATTTTTTCCTCTATGCAGGTTTTCTACTTCCAATGAAATAATATAATAACAGAAGTGCACAGGTGGAAGGGACCTTGGAGATCTTCTAATCCTACCCCTGCTCAGGCAGGAAACCCTATACCAGTGATGGCTAATCTTTTGTGCACCGAGTGCCCAGATGAGTCACAGCTAATGAGTTGCGGCTCATGACATCATCGCCTGGCGCCACTACTCTCTTTCTGAGCATGCTCATGGCTCAGTGACATCATTACCTGGCGCCACTACTCTCTTTCTGAGCATGCTCAGCTCTGGGGCGATGCTGGGGCAACTTTGCCAGCAGAGAGAGCTCTGTGTGTCTGCTGTGGCACAGGTGCCATAGGTTCACCATCACTGCCCTTTACCATTTCAGACAAAGTTCTTGAAAAGCGATGGAGCATCCAGGACTTCTGGAGGGAAGTCCGCTGATTAATTGTTCTAACCGTCAGGAATTTCTCCTTAGCTCTACGTTGCTTCTCTCCTTGATTATTTCCCATGCATTGTTTCTTATCCTGCCTTCAGGGGCTTTGGAGAAGAGGTTTGGAAAATATTTTTGCTCGAAATACAGATTTACCATAATGAACACTAAATAGTCCAAGTGCTGTCTTCATTGTCAATCAGGGTCGATTCTGATGGAAACTGGCTAAAACAATCCTGACTTAAAAATCCCTATCTCGACCCTCTCTGCTGCGGTCTGATCATAAGCAAGTCAACGGGATGTATGTGTTATTTGTGGATTACAACATAATGCTGCTAAAATTGTGCTGCATTCCCAGAGGGCTTTTTTGTTGTTGTTGTTGTTTATAGGTAACTGGTGGAATCAGGGAAGATCCACGGGAATTTTGCAGTGAAATAAAATGTTAATTTATTGTACAGACCTGTCCTGTCAGTTATCGCTGTAGAGATGGCGGCCGTTGCTTGCCATACCAGTTGGGTGGACCGTACCATCAGATGAAGCAGGAAGGAGTGAAATAAAAAGCATCTGAAAGATAACTGATCTATCGGCATCCAAAGGACAGGCTTCAATCCGATTCAGTAGAAAGCAAATCGAAAACAAATAAACAAACTCCATGTGTCTCCATTCCATCAATAAACACTAAATTTATTTATAACCGATGGGCATCCAGAATACTTTCCCTTTTTTTTAAAAGACTTTTATTTAATTTTAAGAAAAAAACAAAAACTAAGTGCCTCAAGATTTTGATCAGCATCAACCCTCCGGGTATACATTTTTAAAAATCTTCAGCAATGCCTATTTTGTCTTGCTAGTATAATTTCAAACCTACTCCTTCCGTTTCTTATCTAACCATCCGTAAAAATGATCCCACGTTGTGAAGTATACCGATTCTTCTTTATTCTTCAACCTCAATGTGAGTCTATCCATTTCTACACAGTCTAAAATTTTTCCAATTATCTCTTCATCTCGTTTTTTTCGTTCTTCCAACTTTGTGCCAAGACCATCCTAGCTGCTGTCAGGATGTGTACAGTCAAATACACATATTGTTTATTAAATTCTGGAAGAATCCTGGAATACTTTCCATTACAGCTAGTCCTTGACTCCCAACAGTTCATTTCGTGACTGTTCAAAGCTACAACAAGAGAAAAGTGACTTATGATGGCTTTTCACACTTTTCAACAGTTGCAGCTTCCCCATGGCCAGATGATCAAAATTTGGACGTTTCTGAACTGACTCGTATTTATGACCGTTGCTGTGTCCTGTGTGTGTGTGTGTGTGTGTCACGTGATCCCCTTTTGCAACTTTCTGACAGGCCAAGTCCATGCGTGAGGAAAGCCAGATTTGTTTAGCAACCAGGTTGCTAACTGAACAGCTGCAGTGATTCACTTAACAACTGTGGCAAGAAAAGGTGTAAAATGAGGCAAAACTTCACAAATGTTCCACTTGGTGACATAAATTTGGAGCTCAGTTATGTTCATAACTCGGGAACTATCAGTATACCATGTGATGTCTGGGAGAATGGAGCAGTGTGGAAATGTTACTAAGAATCAATGATAAAATATGCATCATTGACATAATTGAATATTCTCCGAGTGATAGCACATCTACCGTTCTGTAGAACAACCCCAAGCATGTATATCGGTATGTCTATTGGTGGAAATATCCACAAAATAACATTACAGAGAAATGTTATTAGAAAGAAAGGCTATATATATCCCACTTTGAAATGTACCCATTCCTTTACTATCTAACTTAAATCCAATTAAATACATTTTACATTGTAGGCAAAAAAGAAGTTTTACAAGCCGACAAAGAAAGAAAGGGACTTAAAGCTGGAAGATGAACAAGTGAAAGAAATAATGATAACATGGGCAAAGAATCTTGGTTATGATTTAGATAAATGGCAAAATTTATGGGAAATGAATTATAAACTGACAAAATCAAATTTATACAAAATATTTTATAGATGGCACATGACACCTATAAGAATGGCGAAAATGTTTAGAGATATACCAGATAAATGTCGGAAATGTAAAAGTAAAATGGGTACTTATAATCATATGTGGTGAACTTGGCAATATTCTAAAGAGTATCAGAGGAGAATATATAACTGGTTAAGAGAAATATTAGGAATATGGATAGAAGTTAAACCTGAGGGTTTTTTACTAGGTATAATTCCAGAAAAAATTGATAAGCGATATATGTATTTAACTATTCATATATTAACGGCAGCGAGAATTGTCTTTGCCCAAAATTGGAAAAAAGAAGAAACACCACCAGCAGAAGAAATAATAAAGAAAAGTTTAGACTGCAGAAATGGATAAATTGATGATGAGAATGAAAGAGAAAGAAGACTCAGACTATTTTCAAACTTGGAACTTATATATATATAATTGAGATTGGTGAATTGTGTACCCAAATGGCCGGTTTGTGTTGAGATAATTATTATGTTTTATTATAAATAAATAAAAGAGAAAACGGGAGTCTCGGATGGCCATTTCTAGCTTATTAGCTTTCATCAGCAAAGCAGACCCATGATGGGACTCGAACCTGAACTGGATGACATTTTAGGCTAATGTCTCAGACACAAAGCCGTAGGTTCTCCCCTCTCTTTGTTGGCTTTTACCAGAGAATATATCATCCGAGACTTCCTTCCTTTCTTTGTCGGCTTGTAAAACTTCTTTGCTATCTATAAAAAGCTGGGTCGTCTAGCGACTATCTGCTATGGCCCCTAGTCTGGGGCTGAAAGGCAAACGGAGCAGTTTGCTCCCTTCTGTATTCAGGAAACAGCAACAATGAGGCAGTGCCTTGCCTCATAAAAAAGCCAGACATTTTACATTATTATATTTATAGAAATGACAAGGCAAAAATGGGCTTCTGTACAAAGAAGTTACACCACTGTGCAATTTTGTCAGTCCAAGTCTTTTCCCTTTCCACAGTGTGCATTGGTATGTGTGAATGCCATCAAAATGGCAGGCACAATAGATAAAGTCCTGCTCCTAATTATTTGTGTGTGAACAGGAATAGATTTCTTTAATGGGCCCCAGTCACGTTTTCTGCTTTACTATCATGCCCCCTGACTGTGTAGCTAACCCTCCTGTACTCCAATTCAATCCTTCCCTTGAATCTAAAGCACTGCCCATCCTTAATGACCATGCAAGTTTCAATTTAAAAAATAAATATGATGCTTATCGGTATACTTACGAGCAGAACATTACTCGCACAATGGTGTAACTGCGAAGGAAAAGATAAGCATGGAACAAAACTGTTCGGTTACGCCCTTCAGATATAGCCACTTTAATACCAACGATGAAGCGCTTGGTTCCTGAATGTTATTAAAAAGGGGTTATCTTGGCAGATATTTCTCTGACGAAACAACTACACAAAGCAAATTCTGACCTGCCTAATTTATAAACACGCAGCTGCGTCGAAGGTTTGCAAAAGGCATTCTTGCTGTGTTCAATATTTACTGCCATATGGATTTATTACCATAGGTTTTTTTCACACAAAAGGGAACCTCTACCGTATGTGATGCTGTTATGGAGATGTTATTAGATTTGTTTATCTATTTACGTATTGTTTAAAAGCATCTTTTCTGACTAAGTGAAGGTGGCGCCAGTAAGAGGGATGGAAATTATAAACCCTTGTCAACAGGGGCATCTGCTAGAACTGTTCATTCAGTGACCGTCCAAAGTTACAGCGGCGCTGAAAAATGTATCTTATGGCATTTTTCTTTTTTTTATTGAAAGGTTTTACAAACACACAAAAAACAAAGAAAACCGAAATATTTCAAATGTGCTGAAATCTTTGCCATTTTAATATCCATTCTTCAATAGTAGGTAATTGTTCCTTCTTCCAGTACTGCTCAATCAGAAGTCTTGCCGCTGTTATTAAATTTAAGATCAATTTATTTTCCATTACAGTACAGTCTGTGGTTATACCCAATAAAAACAATTGTTACGATATTTTTCATAGTCACAACCTTTGCAGCATCCTCATGGTTGTGTGATCAAAATTCAGACGCCTGGCAAAGGGCTCGTTTTTATGACCTTTGCTGTGTCCCAGGATCATGTGATCCCCTTTTGCTACCTTCTGGCAAGCAAAGTCAATGGTGAAGTCAGACTCACATAACCACCGGGTTAGGAACGTATCAAGTACAGCGATTCACTTAACAACTGTGGCAAAAGCCATAAAATTATTCCGTATTAAGATGTGAATTCTACCCCGGAAAGTGTTGACTATTTCTTGAGGGTGTTCTAGGTTGAATGCACATTCATTGCTTCCTATGATCGCAGATAGCTCAAAGTAGTGAACATAGCACAGCAAAAGAAATCTGGATTGCACCGGGTTGCGTAGCAATGATGAACACGAGCCAAATATGAAAAAGCAAGAACATCAGTTAATTCACTCAATTGTGTCACACGTGAGCTACCTATGGTTGTGAAAGTTGGACCTTAAAAAATCAAGACAGGATGAAAACCGACTTATTTCAGGTGTGATGCTAGAGTGGGCCCTTGCATATTCCTTGGACAGCAAAGGTGACCAACAAACAAGTCCTGAAGCACATAACACCAAATATGACACTAGAAGACCAAATCATGAAACTGTATCTTGATTGCTTTGGCCATGCCATATGGGGGAATACACTAGAGAGAGCATTCCAGGATCTCAGGGGTTGCCGTAAAGAAGACTGGGTCAACTTATTCTCCAAAGTAGCTGAAAGCAGAACAAGAAGCAACAGATGGAAACTCATCAAGGAGAGATCCAACCTAGAACTAAGGTGGAATTTCCTGACAGTGAGAACAATTAATCAGTGGAACAACTTGCCTCCAGATGTCGTGAGTGCTCCAACACTGGAAGTTTTTAAGAAGAGATTGGACAGCCACTTGTCTGGAATGGTATAAGATTTCCTGCTTGAGCAGGGGGTTGGACTAGCTGGCCTCCAAGCTCCCTTCTAATTCAGTTATTCTGTATTCTGTAAAAGTTGAGAAAAGAAGGACTAGGGGTGACATGACAGCAGTCTTACAATATCTAAGAGGCTGCCACAAAGAAGAGGGGGACAACCTATTCTCCAAAGGCAGGACAAGAAGCAATGGATGGGAACTAATCAAGGAGAGAAGCAGCCTAGAACTAAGGAGGAATTTCCTGACAGTTAAACAATTAATCGGTGGAAAGACTTGCCTCCAGAAGTTGTGGAGGCTCCCACACTGGAGCTTTTAAAGAAGAGATTAGTCTACCATTTGCCTGACATGGTATAGGGCAGTGATGACAAACCTGTGACACAGTTGCCACAGCTGGCACGCATAGCCCTCTCTTGTCGGCACATGAGCCAAGTTGCCCCAACATCACCCCAGAGCTGAGCATGCTCAGAAAGAAATAGCGGCACCAGATGATGACATCATGGGGCCATGCTCATGCTCAGAAAGAAGTAGCGACCCCAGGCAATGACGCCACGAGCCGTGACTCATTAGCCGCAACTCCTCCAGGCACTCGATATCTAAAAGGTTCACCATCACTAGTATAGGGTTTCCTGCCTGAGCAAGGGGTTGGACTAGAAGACCTCCAAGGTCCCTTCCAACTTTATTATCCTGTTCTTCTGAAAGGAATTGCAATTGGGAGAGTTCGTGGCAAAAGAAAAGCAGCCTGTCAAAGAAAGTGGTGGCTGAACGCCATCATAGTTGACACCAGCCAAAGCCTAGACAAACGCAAAGAGGTAGTGCAAGATTGGAAGATGTAGAGAGACTTGGCCCATAGAATCACCAAGAGTTGGACATGATTGAATGGATAGCATCATCGCCATAATCACCATCCCATCTCCCATTCAATTATAGGAAGTCAATCCAGTGAAAGCGAGCGCATTCTCAACATGCTGGCATCCTTCGTCTCAGATCTCTTCAGTCCAAGAATTCATGGAAAGTGGCGCGTCTATCTTACGTCGCGTTCATTCTTCACTCTGCTGTCTTGCCCTGGAACTTCCTCCTGAGGCAGTGTGTGTTCCGTATCTCAGCATCTTCACTGCCGTCCTACCCCTTGAGAGCAAGATATCCTATTTCCTTGACAGCTGTTCAAATGAGATGGGGTAGTCAAGAGAGGTCAAAGGATGGAAATAGGGTTCTGCTGTCAATCCAGAAACTCTACAGTTCTTTCTTCTGCCATTGTGACATCGCACATGTGTATGGAAGGGGTGGAATCTGTAATGGGATGGCCCAGCAATTGTTCTGTCCCTTGGGCAAGCAAATTGGATCTTGCGAACTCTCTGTTGATTAGAATAAAAATTAGAATTAGAATTTATTGACCAAGTGCGTCTGGACACACAAGAAATTTGTCTCCGGGTGTAGATGCTCTATATATTTACATACAGGCTATAATTGACAAACAGTGATTACAATCATAACACCCATTCCCCAAAAATGAGACCTAACCAGAAAATAAGCCCTAGCGTGATTTTTCAGGATGTTTATTTTCAGGAAAACACGGTTATCTATCTATCTATCTGTCTGTCTGTCTGTCTGTCTGTCTGTCTGTCTGTCTGTCTGCCATCTGTCCACCCATCCATCCATCCATCCACCTACCTACCTACCTACCTACCTACCTACCCTGTTTTCCTGAAAATAAGACCTAACCAGAAAATAAGCCCTAGCATGATTTTTCAGGATGCTTGTCATAGAAGCCCTACCCTAAAAATAAGCTCCAGTTAAGATCATCAGCCACATGGACCCATTTAGTATCATATTTCCCTGAAAATAAGACCTAACCAGAAAATAAGCCCTAATCCATCTTTTGGAGCAAAAATTAATATAAGATCTGGTCTTACTTTCGGGGAAACATGGTAGAACCATTTCAGATTGTAGGTGACAACTCATACAACTACCATATGGTGAGCAGAAAATGGACTTGTTCTCAAAATAAAAAAGATTTGGTATAGATATACTCTTTTTGATTGCACTGCCAACCTTGGGGATTTGAGCGAGGCCCAGCATAATTGCTTTGTTGACCTCTGAAATTTAGCACTGGTATTTTTAAACACACGGTCACAGGCCGAGGGTTGATTCTGGCCCCGCGGCCTTGTGTTTGACATATAGGGTCTAGGGGGCTGGTGCACAAATTGTAGGCGGCTGATCTGACAACGTGCCGATCTTTTGCTCCAGCTGCGTCAGTTGTGTTCACGTGCCAGCCAATGAGCAGAACAATCTTTTGCTGTGCCTAGGTTTGCACACAGCCCCCTTAAGGTTAATATGTAGCACATCGAACATGTTATAATTGAACTGTGGGGAAACAAATTAAAATTATAATGAATTCGGCTCCCTTTGGAAACAAAATTAGGTACATCATTACCAGTGCTGGTAGAGTTCCTGATATTATGGTCTAATCAGCACTTAATAGCCCACTCTCTGTGGCTCTAATTTCACATAATTAATGTGCATGGAAAATAAACCCTTTAAAGACTTTCCACCTCTTTACTCCATGCTGGAGAAAGTAGGGATAATGAACACGGATGGCGTCTTGTTCCTCCAGAATCTTGATTTTGAAGCCTTGTCTCAAAACACCCAGGATGGCATTTGACAGAAGTGCCACTTGGGCTGCAGGATGATGATGTTCGGCCATCATGTTCAAAGAGGACCTTAACATCTATTCCAAGAGGTCAAGACTTGCACGTGAAGTGAATCTGACTTCCTCATGGAGTTTACCTGTCGGAAGGTTGCAAAAGAGGATCACGTGACTCCAGGACACAGCAATGGTCGTAAGTAGGAACCTGTTGGGTGGGAATGTAATAGTTGGCGTTCTTTGACACATTTCTCGCTGGGAAAATAGAGCTGCTCCAAGGTCATCTTTGCAGGTGTGGAATGTGATTATAACATTCCCAGTGCCATTTATCTGTACCATGGGATTTCCAGTAGTTTTGAGTATGCTTTGCTGTGGGGGGTTGATCAGATTCAGCTTCTCTTTCCTGTTGGCCTTCTCAATAAACCTGAATTGTCTTCTGTTTGTTGTGAGGCTTTTCTCGGGACATTTGACACCAAGCATCTGAGTTTTGGTCACACCATCATGGTGATGATGATGATGATGTTCGTCCATCGTGTTTGAAGAGGACCTTGACATCTAACGAGTTGTGGTGAGGTTTACATGAGTTGGAGGATGTCAAGATGTCAAGACTTGCATGTGAATTAGATTCACGGTCAGCCTCACTCTCTCTTCCCAGAATCCATCTTACTCCAATGAGAGGACAAAAATCAAGGCACTTGGGGATGGGATGGGCTCAGTGGTTGATCAGGGCATCTTCTGTGTCTTGCTGTACTCTTAGCATACCATGTCACTTGCAGAAACTGCCTTCATGACTGTTGGGTCTATTTTATTTGGCCTCATCTGCTCAATCCGCTGGAGTCTCTACCTCACTGAAGGTCAATGACCCATCCGCTACCCTTAACCTGGTTTAGCCAGCCTGTCAAAGCTGTTGCCTGGGGTGTGGCTGCTGTGCATGCTACAGCTATTGGGAGCCCCAGGTGAGAGCTGAGTGACAGGTGGAGGTCAAAGGTGTATGACCTGCCCTGAAAGGACACGACAAGCCCTACACCAGAGGTTCTACCCCTTCCTGAACACCCCATACCCCCCCACATAATGAGGTAGAACTTATATAGTTATCTTGTGTAAGTCAATACCTGATTTTTATCTACATCGGTTAATAAATCTAATAAACCTCTGGATATTGCTTGCATTTGCAGCTGGATCCCACAGTTTTAGGGATAACCAGACCTTAAAAGGAGAAAAATTATATTTAGATGACGCAGTTCTATTTTTATTTATTTATTTGTTTGTTTCAATTTTTATACTGCCCTTCTACCTGAAAGGACCAAAGGCGGTGTACAGCCATTTAAAACACACCAAACATAAAAACACACTTTAAGAAATAGTTAAAATAATATATTTTCAAGTGGCTAAATTTAAAACCGTAATATAGAACCAATCTAGGCCGAAACTAAAAATTTACAGTGTTTAAAATTAATCACACATTAAAACAAGGAAAGGTGTGATTAGGCTAAACCGGCCTGGATAAAAAGGTAGGTTTTTATGGCACGGAAGAAAGGACGGAGGTCTGAGATAACGTGAATCTCTTGGGGGAAAGTCATTCCAGAGGGTGGGAGCTGCCACAGAGAAGGCTCTCCCCCTGGGGGTCACCAGTCATCATTGTCTGGCCTATGGCACCCTGAGGAGGCCCTCTCTGAGGGAGCGGAGAGGTCAGTGGGAGGTATTTGCTGGCAGAATGCGGTCCTGTAGATAGCTGGGTCCTAAGCCATGGAGCACTTTAAAGGTCATCACAAGCACCTTGAAGCGCA
>JANHFO010006708.1:32216-43426 GCA_032468095.1 Pareas carinatus | reverse complement strand
ACGGAGCGATTTTGGGGTGCACGGGGATCGCTCCGCGGGACGCTCCAAAGCCAAAGGATCACCCTGGAGGCTGAATTGGAGCATTCCCGGTGTCCAGCGGAGCAATCTCCCACGCTTTTTGGGAGTATTCGCTCCATAAGACGCAGACACTCCCCCCCTTTTTTTGGGGGGGGGGAAGCGCGTCTTATGGTGCGAAAAATACGGTACTCTGAAGTTGACCTGATTTCAATGGTAGTTGGTTTTGTTGCAAATTGGGTTGCTCTTGAAGAGCATCAGTCAACATAAACCAAGATTATGGAAATGTAAACCTGTTGCCATAGAGATTTTTGCATCCCATCCTTAATGTTAAAATGTCCTCTTTGTGTGTGTTGGTGTGTGTTTATGTGTTTCCTTTCATCAAAAGTATAAACAATTTTAGTAGCTTATCTATTCTTAAAATACAACAAATTATCTTTTCTTCCCATATCCCATCTCTTATCTATAAACAAATCCTTCTAGCTGCATTGTTTCAGTACTGACCAGCAAAAATCCATTAAGGGTTACTAAAGATAGGAATGTATCTCTTTTAACCCTGATCAAATAAACCATCCCTTTTAATTATGAAGACATCAATCAGTTTCTTTTGTATGTCTTGTGTAACATCTTTTTCTATGTCATTTTTAAATCCACCTTTAAATCACTCTCAAATAAGTCAGCTAACATTTGTTTCTCGTCATAGCGTTTTTTTAAACACAGTCTGTAGACACTCCTAAAATTAACTTCTTGTACCATTGTTCAAAATATCGTTCAATATGTCCAACATTAAAATGTTTTTCTTCATTCTGTTTTTTGTAAATTGGATTTTTTCTCTGTTAATTGTAGTCTCTAGTTCCTTCTAGTGTACTGTACTGTACTGATTTGTGACAGACTGTAGCCTGCCATTTCATCCAGACCTTACAAGCTGTGGCTTACAATTGTAATGTAGGAACAAGCCATGAGGAATGGGAAGAGGATATGTAATATGATACTAATCACTGCCATTTGATGCCACATACAATCCATTTAAACCTCTTTAAAATGAGTTTTGTATTAAACTGTAATAAAGCCAGTTTTTAGCCTGGAATATTGTGTGAATGTATCCATTATGAAGTGGCATTATGTCAGTCATTAATTAATAGCTATGTATGAATAGTTAGTGGCTGAATTTGTACCCCGAGGCTTAAGCATAATCTGACTTTTTGGTTTAGTTGTGTATGTAAAGCTGGTCATCATGATTCATAAAAATAGTTTATAGCTTAGCGTTATGAGTAACCTAGCTATACTGTTTTATCAATCATGATTAATACAAGCTATATCACAGCATCTGTAAGCCCAGATAATAGTACTATGATACATTGAACACACTTTGCCTAAGGCTTATATAAGGACAGTGTAATACTTCTGGGCGTTGATTCTAAATTTGATGAAGTGATGTGTAAATGCATGTATCTTATCTAGTTTTATCATAGTAGAGCAAAGAAGCAATGGCTATCCCTTGGTAATTTATAAGTCTGTAATAAATTCATGGGATTTTAATATATTGAACATCAGATACTTTTTATTTTACTTGTAGGTGATTCCAGCAATGGGAAAAATTTATCTCCGAGTACTTTTTTTTCCAGTAGAAGAAGGCAGTTTTGAAAGTTCATTATTTATAAATACCTCATCTCATGGAATATTTTCATATCAGGTAATATTAATTTACCAGCTTGATACGGAACATACTTGATTTCAAACGATGATGTAGTGGACAAAGAAGTGAAAGCTGTCAAAAATGTACAGTCCAAATAAATACAATTTGCAGAACATTACATGCTGTGGAAGAGGTTGGCATTTAAAAGTATTCGTTCCTCTAGTCTTCGCTAGCCTGCATTACTGTTGATTTGTCCCTTAAGAATAATCTTTATGAATTTAAAAGTAGCCTTGTGGGGAATATTAATATTTTGATATACATCTCACATAACTTTAAATTGTGTTATACTATTTGGCCTTGATTGATTTTTGCAACATGTGAGGACACAATCTAGGTTTTATGCTGGACTAGGTCTCGTGTCAGAAGCTGGCATAATAAAGACATGTTTCTATAGTTTGTATAGATGCCTCTGAATTTTTGAGCAGTTCTATGTTGGAGAAAAGCAAACTGTTCGATACACACTCATTCCTTTCTTTCCTACCAGCAAACATAACATAACACATTCATCCTTGTCTTACGAAGAGCAAAGACCCTCTTTCCTTCACTATAGTGGGGGCCAAAGCATCATGTCAATTTTTTACTAGGGTAGAATTTGGATCAAAACTTGCCTCCTTTTTGAACCCAGTTTCTCTGACAAAGTTCTCCTACTATTTTTTCTTCTTTGTGAAGACAGTGCTGTCTTTGTAAATTTGTACTGTCTCCAGAGTGCCTTTGTAAAGACAGGACAGATTTCCAGAGAATAACAGCGCATAACTGCTGTCTTTGGAACAAGGCATTCTGGAGGCTACAGAGATTTCTGAAGGTAGAGTGTCCCAAAGACGCTTTTTAAAAAAGTAACTGGACTGTGTTTTTCCTTGAAGACGTTTCCCATCTCATACAAGAATTTTCCTCAGTTTTGACTGAATGGTGGAGAATGGAAGGATTTATATTCCTTGCAGTCATCTGGTCCTTAGTCTTCTTTCTGAGAGTCCTTGAGGCCACCCTGTGCCCTCAGGGTCACAGGAATAGTGCAAATGGGAACTGCTGAAAGGACTGTTGTAAATGGGACCGTAACTTTGCAAAACATTTTAGGGATACAAGAAGAGGGCAAATAGTTTATCAGTTTTCACTTTTTAAATTAAAATTTGGTCTGTTTGCTGGTTCTCCAAAAAGTTAAAGCTAGATGAGGTAGCTGGTTCAAATATGTTCAAGAGAGCATTATGTTGGCTATTCCTGTAATAGATGAAATGTGAAGCATGTCCTAGATACACACACTCACACACTTTTATTGTCAATAAGATACAGTAAAATCTTGATTAGTGATTATAAACATGGAGAAAAAGGGGCTAATTAAATCTGAAGTTCTGTTAAATCTGAATTGGCAAAATGCACACCTTTACTTCATAGATATTTTTGCATTATTTGCAGCCATTTATATCATTGGCATAATTTAAAGCAAGATGCAAGCAAACACAAATATTATTTTAATATTTTACACAAAATATTATTTACCTTACAAAGTTTTGAGGACTGGTAAGAAATATAATTTGTTGTTTAAGGGAACAAGTGCGATGTGCAAAATAAAATTTGATCAGTTGCATCTGAAGTTTTCTGAATGGAAATTTTATTTATACCTTAGTTATTTACTACAAGCAATATCTTTTTGCTATTTTAATACTGCAACATCTTACTTATTGTTAAATAACATTGTCTAAATGTGCTTGTAAAAGCTTACAATTCTCTATTACATTTTTGTTGGAAATATTTAATATACCATGCTGTTTTTGCACTAGGTATTTGGAACCGGAACTTCAGAAGTTGTTTCAGAAGACTCTAGACGGGAGTTAGGAAACACTTATTTGCTGTTTCCACATATCAATAGTATTCAGATTTCACAAACACTGGTACTGTATTCTTTTTAAAAATGTCTATTAATTTTAATGTCCTGTTTATTATTAAGTAAAGTGTTAATTACCTGTTTTAAGTGTGACCTGGAAATTGAGAATGGGTAATGTGTTGACATTTGACGATTCTAATAATGAGTTCGCAAATGGTGAGAAAAGCAACCCTATTGATGAAATAACCAATAACTAAAGGCTGTGGTTTTGCAGACATGTATTTCCGTTGTGATGAGGTTTTTATTTCTTTCCACTTGCTGGTCTAAAAATAAAGAAACCTAACTGTTTTGCTTTCTCATACATCCATGCTTTGACATAATTCTCACTCACTTTCACCAGTCAATTTAAATAGGCAAAATTTCTGACATGCAAACATGCTTGGTATGTAACTGTTAAATATGACAATGTCAGAGACAGAGCTTCTTGAGATTTCTAAAAGATATTTTCATTTTGTTTATAATGAAATATTAAGAATTTCATTTCATTAATTGCTGCTATTACTTATAACAACATTGAGAAAGTTAGATCAATTCATAATTATTCTGAAGCAGTCTTAAGCTCTTTTAAATAATATTATATAACGCAGCAGTTTACAATCTGATTCCCTTGGCTGCATATTTCTAAACATTGCAATATGTAATGTGATAGATGCAGAGAAATAATTAAACTCAGAACTTGAGTAATCGCATATTTAATTTAAATTTAAATGAAAATGCCATATTACATTGATTATAAGATGCCATCGATTATAAGACGCACCCTTATTTTTCTAAGTTAGACATAAACAATTTGAGAAGGGCGCCTCCTGCTGACGCCTCAAATATAACACGCACCTATAACACGCACCATGAATACGGAGACACCAAAACACGGAAAAACATGCATCATATAATCTATGTAATTTAGTAATATTTAATTTGTTTAAGAATTTAAACACTATTTTTAGAGCAACGTTTCTCAATCCTGGCAACTTTAAGATGTGTGGATTTCAACTGCCATGTTGTCTGGGGAATTGAAGTCCACATATTTCAGAGTTACTTCATGGTTTATACCTGAAAAGCTAAGTGTGAACCTCATCTTGGAAAGAAATATGAATATTTCTTGCAGCATTTGTGTACTGAAGCACTATAACCGAGTGACCAGTAGTGATTGACCATTTGATAGTAGATTGTTATCCAGAATTGAATTAATTGAATTAGAATACCGACTGTCCACTTTAGAGCAGAAAAAGCAGGAGTGTAAATTTTACCACATAAATTGATGTGCTTGCCAAGATTTTTTTTCTATCATTGATTTTTTCTGTTTCTGCCATTATCTTTAGAAACTTTGGGCAGAGTAAAAGTGCATTGACCTCTGTAAAACATAAATATTAAATTTATATGTGAAAGAATATAGCTTCAGGGTGTGACTTGCATGCTAAGGGTTGGGCTTCCCACTTTGCAAACATAATTTTTTTAAAAAAAAAATATTGTTATAGACTGCTATGTGAACTTTTCTTTTAAAGTTCTAGCTTATTGAGGGGGGAAAGTGCCTATTGACCATTTTATGGATAAATATGTTTATAAAGGGCACGATCCACTTTCATATACTCTTCATAAACATAGAAAAGGGACGATAATAAGTTTACATCTTATTTTTAAGTTTTTAAAAAATCATGCAAACTCGATCACTGGCTCTGCATGATGTAGCAGAAGCAAAGGGAACAGGTTTGCTAAATTAAACATGATAACAGAAGTTTATTAGCCTTAAATATAGCAAGGCTGCTGACTCTATACCATGACAACAAAAGGTCCCTAGTTTATTAAAAGATGCATTGATTGTTTCAATTGTTATGCTATTATTAATCAGTCATTATACTGATTTATTAAATGCCGTTTTGGGCTGAGTGTAAGTGTAGGGTATTGCTGATTCCTCTGTACTCTCTTTTAACAAAACTGATAATAAATACACATTTGGATCTTAGGTATTAATATTTCCACAGAATGTGGTGGTTATAGAAAGAATTTATATAAGATCTTATAGCTCCCCCTTGTGGAAATTTAAAACTTTGTAAGAATGAAATAAAATGAGCACCAATGTTATTTAAATGTATTAAATTTTATATTGTTTTTTATAATTTATATTTTTGATGCAAACTCTTCAATAAGTACATTTGACAATCTGATTATTATAAATTATAATTATGAATACTTTATCAAATGGTTACTTATTTTAACACAAATAACATAAGTTACAGTATTCAAAAGCATACATGCCATTTGTATCTTGTTAAAATGTCTGAAGTACATTGTGTTTAAAATGGAAAGCTTCTACGATCAACAGCCTTGGGTCCAGCAATTAGAGACCCAGATTTCTCATTTTTGTTAGGAAGCCCAGTGTTTTAATACAGAAGAAAATACTTTTCTGTACTTTGACACAACCTTTTGTTCTATTTAGATATTATTAGTTTCTCCTTATTTTCCTCTAGATTTCAATTTCTTGAACTATTTTGTAAAACTACTGGTTATGTATTTTTTTCAGGCAGAAACTAGGAATGTCAGTCATGTAAAAGTTCGCCTTGAATGCAGTTTACATAACAAATTGTATCATTATTTTAAGGTATGGCATGTATGTTTGCTCTTAAATTTGCTTTTACGACTATAAGCATTTTGTCTATGAGCAGTAAGTTGAGCTGCTGTTAGATGTGACTTGAACCAGATGACCAGTTCTGATTCATTGTTCAGGTATACATTAGCACATACACTGTTAAGTTATCTTTTCAAAACTAATTCTCCCCTCTTTATCTTTATCAGGTCTTTTTCTAATAATATGTGCCTAAAGTGAATGCTCCAATGCCCTTTTTAATATTTATTCATGAACATTATTTGAATTATTTAATCATTGCTCTTAAACATTATCTTCTGTGAATAATTAGCTTTGTTAAGCAGAACCACTTTTATTCTAGACATTCTTTCTCTTCAACTTCAAGCTGGATATTATCTAACATAGGTTTCTGTGCTATGTTTTCCTTCCTATCTTCTTTGATTCTCTTAATATATTGGGGAAGCTTTAAGTGGTGTACACACACATTTTCTGTTGTTAAAGTGACTTTGCCATTCTAAATTCTGGGAAAAGAATGTTCCTTCCCAAGAATAGTTGGTTTGGTGGTATTCAGAAGAAGAACAGAACATTCTAGAATTCATTTTTTTGTGAAGAGCGACACCTGGTGGTCCCTGAATATGGGGATGAAACAATCTGTTTCACAATTTGCCCTTCAGCTCAGACTAGGGCCATTGCAGCAGACACCAGTGGTTCTATTACAGACAAAATTCACTGAAGAAGGAAGAGAGACTCGGATGGCTGAAGACAGCTAACAAGCTAGAAATGGCCATCCGAGGTTCCGTTGAATTTTGTCTGTAATAAAATCATTATAGAATTATCCAGAATTATCCTTTCTCAGAATAAACACTTTCACATGTATGTATTGATATTTAGAAAGTACTAACATTCTCATGTTTACTAACTTCATCAATGAAAAAATAATAATCTGCTCCATGAACTCTTTCTTCCTGGATTACTTTCATGGAAGGAGAAGTCAATATTGACACATAACACCATAGTAGTTAAAAGCATTTGGAGACTAGCTTTCATAGCTCTCATTTCTTTATGAGGCTCTAATGTCCTTTAGATATCCAACAAAATGTGGAGGGGATACAAGTAGTCTTCAACTTACAACCACAATTGAGCTCAAAAATTATGTTGTTAAGTGAGACATTTGTTAAGTGAGTTTTGCCCCCTTTTGCGACCTTTCTTGCCACAGTTGTTAAAGTGAATCACTGCAGTTATTACATTAGTAGCACTGTTGTTAAGTGAATCTTAACAGCACCACCTTGTGAGAAGATCACAAAAGCTGTTCACATGACCCTGGTACACTGCAACAGCCATAACAATGAATCAGTTCCAAGCATCCGAATTTTGATCATGCGATCATGGGGATACTGCAACAGTCGTTAAGCGTGAAAACGGCCATCTCACTTTTTTCAGTGACGTTGTAACTTTGAACAGTCACTAGACAAACTGTTGTAAGTCGAGGACTAACCTGTACTAATGAAGGACTTTGGGAAGTTCTGGAATGAAGGGCAGCTGGCTTCCAAGAATTGTCTTCTATAGATACAATGTCGGATATCAAACAAAACTTCTTCCTTAATAGTGTGCTGACCTAAAGCTAAACCCAAACAACAAGGTGGAGTTTAATGCAGCCTGTAGAGTTTTGAGCATATGAAAGATTCAGCATTGGTCATGAGGTGGCACCTTAAGGCAGGAGAGTAGTTTAGAATTTGCAGGGCAGGCTGAGGGATTCATAGCTCCATTCTCAATAGAAGTATCTCCCTCTTTTAGAGCCTCAGGTCACTGCTTCATTCTCTCCATTCATTCTGGTTATTTAATATGATCAAGCAGTTTAGTTCCATTTCCGATTGCAGACTGACTTCTAGTTCCAGTAGTAGATCTAGCAACACTGCATCATCAATCGTGATATTGCTTCTCCTTCCTTGCTTGTCTATGTAAACTATAAATTCAGTTTACATATAATCATTAGAGAGACTTAATTAAATTTATGCTATTTACATAAAAGCAACATAATCTGCATGATATTGCTCTCCTTTGGGGGTATCCCTGCCCAAAAATTTTAAAAAAAGTCCTGAGCTAGTGCATAGAATACAAGAAGAATGCCAGCAGAGCTTCCCTTTGATTGTCGCACCAACAGTTTTGTTTTCTTGATGTGGGTAACTCCCACTTTTAAGACTAGCATTTATAGACTTTAATTATTCACCTGTGATCATTTTTGGCTTTTCCTGTCATTTTATATTAGAATTGTTGCTTTGCATCCAATGACCTGCTGCTAGAAATAAGTTTAATGGTCCAAATGAAAAATGTGCAGCATGAATTTGTGGATCTTAGACAATACTTACTGGAGAACCTTTTCGTAATTTATGTAGCAATGGATAAAACACAGACCTCAGGTAAGGTCAAGATATATTACCATTTTGACTTTTTTTTATACCAGAGTATAATATTATAGTAGAGAGTTTACATTTGTTTCTGGTTTTATTCTTTTTGTACAGATGGTTCTTCTGTAATCTTGTATGTATTACATTCTGGGAACAACCTTTTGTATGTGCAGGTAATTTTAAATATATATATAGATATAAATATATATTTACACATATATACATGCATTATATTTTTATGTTTAATAGTTTTTGCACTATGCTTTTATGTTTAATAAACTGCTCACAAATTCAAGTTGATCCCCTTATGCCTCGGGGCATAAAATCATGCCCCTTGTGCTTTTATTGAAGAAGAAATTGAAACAAAGTTCACAATTCAAGGAACAAAATACAAACAGGATTGCTACCAACATGTTTATGATATCAAACAACATTATTTCATAATCTGGTTTAGAAGTAGAGATTAATCCAGTGTTTTTTTTGAACTAGTCAGAATTAGAATTGAAGTATTGAAACAGGTGTGCAAGGAAGGAACTGTCCTGGAAATCAGTAGTCGAAAGTTTGTAGCAGCAGCAGCAGCAGCAGCAGCAGCAGCAGTAGTAGTACTACTACTACTACTACTACTAATAATAATAATAATAATAATAATAATAATAACAACAACAACAACAACAATAAAAACAATACAAATAAATACCAATATTGTTCCTTAAGTATCTCTTTCTCTGGATAACCAAATAGCCCTGTGGAAAGACTGTTTGATTCAAGAAGCTTTTAGCCAATGAAGTAAGAAGTGGAAAGTTGTTGATTTCCAGCAGACTAAAAAGAAAGGGAAATATATAAGGGATTTCCATTTGGGAAAATATTTTTCTGTTTACTGTCTTTATGAATAATAATCCTGCATCCCAGAAAATAAGACCTAACTGGAAAATAAGCCCTACCATGATTTTTTCAGGATGCTTCTAATATAAGCCCTACTCCAAAAATAAGCCCCTGTCGAGATCATCACCCAGATGGATGCCCTTAAATAAGACCTAACTGGAAAACAAGCCCTAATGCATCTTTTGGAGCAAAAATTAGTATAGGACTAGGTCTTATTTTGGGGAAAACACAGTAAACATTCCAACAACCTTTTCCCATCTCTTATGAGCAAGGGGGGGGCAATCAATCACTTCCAATGAATATTGAAAAAGAGATTAGGACATACCTTTTTGTGTAATTTGTGAATGAAAGAATTTGCACAGCAAGTAGAGAGTAGGGAAATAATGGTTTAAAAAGATTCAGAACAATTTTGTTAGTCTACACTAATTCTTAGTATAAAACTACGTTAACAGACTTGAAACTGTATTAATGGCTTTATTCAGTATACAAGTTCAGAATAAGAATGGAACAAACTGCAAGGACTTGCAACTTTGCCTGTTTATAACAACTACAATGGTAATAAGTGATGACAGTGTAAATTGCTTTTTTGCAGGATGTAAAACATTTGACCCAGGAAACAATATTTTCTTTGCTTTTTGAGCCAATATTGCTACCATCATTGACCATGAATTTCACAAAAGTAGCTTCTATTATTTGTAAAGGTACAGTATTTTCATACATTGTGTAATAATAAGTGATGTTTTGTGTGTTTGTTTTTGTTCAGAGCTAAAAGCTATTTTCATTTTGTCTTATGTTTCCAATAAAACAATAATAAAAACGCAAAATATATTAACATAGCAGAGTTCATAATTTGGCTTTTTAAGAACATTTCAAGTATTTATTTTATTGAAATCCATTGTTCTTTTGATAGAACTACTAAACAGAAGTCATATTATGGTGTAAATGTGTGTGTGTATCTCTGTGTATGTGCATTAAATGCATGTGAGTATACATGTATAGCTATAATCTACCTCAATTTACTCATCTTGGTAAAAGAGTGTGATACAAATTAGAAAGTAAAGGGGGTAGGATACCAGAATATAGTGTGGTTACACTGTGGGAAAAATAATATGCTTTCCAGACAGCTACTTTATTTGAAAATATTTTGCGTTATAGAATATTTTAGTTTTTTTCCATACTTAAATTCTCAACTATGTGTACTAAGTAGATATGGTGAAGTGTATAATCAGTATTATTTTTTATTTTATTTTATTTGTTTTGATTTAATTTGATTTGTTTATAATTAAAAGATGTATATTTTTAGTTTTGAATCTGTTTTGGATTTATTCTTTTTCCTAAACAGCCCTCTGCTGGCATGCGAGCTAAGTCGCCCCAGCATTGCCCCAGAACTGAGCATGCTCAGAAATGAGTAGCGGCGCCAGACAATGATATCACTGGGCCATGCATATGCTCAAAAAGAGAGTAGTGGTGCCAGGCAATGACATCATGAGCCGTGACTCATTAGTCACAAGTCGTCCGGGCACTCGGTGTCTAAAAAGTTAGCCATCACTAGTCTATAGTTTCCTGGATTCATTTTTTCTCCTTTCTTTGACATAGGTACACTATGTGACCATGAAATCAGCCAAGAAAGAGTTAATCTACTTGATAGAACAACTTTACTTAAGCCGTGTCTTTTGCATCCAGTGATAGAAGGGTGAGTTTTTAATGCAAACATATAATATGACTGAAACTCATGCTGCACAGAAAAATAGA
>JANHFO010006707.1:39797-49939 GCA_032468095.1 Pareas carinatus | reverse complement strand
GTGAGACCTCACCGAAACGTCGCCAAGAAACTCGCAATCTTACACGGGAAAAACCCGAACATGCTCAAACTTACATAACTATACCCGTGAAAACCTACGAAAACAAATATATATATATATTCACTACCTACAGAGGGATTTTTTCATGTTTTAAAATATCTTTCTCAGGTTGCCAATTAGCACACCTCAATACCAATCAATTCATAAACACATTAAAAATAAGAAAACATCACCTGTTCTTTATCTTACTCTCTCTGCTTTGTGATCCATATCAGACCATTTCTTAAGCACTCCTCCTATTATGCCATAATTCATTTACATCATTACTGCATTCAACTTTCAATTTTTTTAAAAAAAAAGTTAATCATGATTGTTCACATTTTTATAATGCTATTTTATAATGCCTAATTTTATATTCTTGTTTTATTTTATTGTTGTACATCACTCATTTCTAATGAGATGGGCAGCTATCTAAAGTTGATAAATAAATAAAATTCAGCAATCAAGCTTTAGCTCCAAAGTTGTTGTTGCTGATTTAAATTTATTGTCCATTCAACACGGGCACAGTGAAGAAATGAATCTCCCTGAAGTTTACTCTTGCCACCAGCAATAGGAACATACTTCTAATCATGTCAAACCCCACTAACTGGCAAAATCAAGTAGGGAAAACCACTGAATTTCTGAAAGGCACCTTTAATGCTACATAACCAAAATATGAAAACCTCTAAATTTCAAAGCAGATTTTTAGCAAGACAATTAAAGAGTCTCTCTGAAATGCAGCCCTCTGCATTTCAGCTGGGCTCCATCTTCTCAATTGGATGGAACTCTTCCAGCTCTCCCTGTTTCCACAGCATATTTAATAAACAACCCCAAATTATATTTGAACACTTCTCCAATAATGGCACCTACACTTGAAGTCTTGTCATTTTTTAAATAATTTCACTACATTTATAACATCCTTTTCATTTTTTTCTTAGACATGAACATGCATAGGATTCATTTCCACCTCATTCTTTGATATCACTATAAATTTCATGTTGATTGATTGTGTGCCATGAAATTGGCATTGATTCCTAGCAACCAGATAGATTTCCTCCATAATGATCTGTTCCGAACTGGTCTTTTCAGGTCTTCTACTGGTGCACCAATATCCACTGTAACTGAGTCCATATACCTTGCTACTAATTTTCCTATTTCCTTTCACCTTTTCTACTATTAGATAAATATCTAGAGAGCTATGTCTTTGAATAATGTATACAAAGTAGGATAATTTAAATCTTATTGCTTGTAGTGAAAACTTTGAGTTGATTTATTCAATGATTCACTTGTTATTTTTGGGGGGTTGGTCATTGCATTTTCAGAAATCTTTTCCAACACCAATGTTTAAAAGTGTTATTATTCTTATGTGCTTCTTTAAAATCTAGCTTTTACTTCCACAGAGTGTCACAGGGAATAACATGCCTTGCACTGTTTTGATCTTTGCTGTATAGTCATACCACTGCATCTGAATATCTTTTCCAAGATCTTTATAGACCGAGTCTATCTGTGTCATATTTCTTGATGCTTGTTGATTGATTGTTGATCTTAAAGTGCAGAAACTATGACCTCAATATCTTCATGATCAGTTTTGAGGTTGGTTGTTGTACCTTTTGCCATCAGTTTGGTCTTTCTTTCTTTTTTTTAGTCCCATTTTTTCACTATGCTCCTTCACTTTATTACTAGAGATTGCAGACCCTTTGCATTTTCACTATTAGATTAATGTCAACAGCACAGCATAGGTTATTTATTTTTTCCCCTCTAGTTTTATAACCATTCATATCCAGCTTCCTTTAAAATATATTCAGCGCAGATGGGTAAATATATAAGGGAAAGGAATGTAGCCTTGCTTCACTTCTTTGCTAATCTGGGACTAATCTGTTTCACTGTATATCCTGTACTATGACTTCCCATATGTTTCTCCTGTGGACAATGAGATGTTTGTGGATTCTCCACTTTCTTAGCGATTTCCAAAACTTGACATGATTGACATAATCAAAGGTCTTTTGAAGCATCAAATTATTTTTAGCATTTTTTGGCTTTCTCAATTATTCAGTATGTATGAGGAATAATGTATCAAGTTATCTAGCCTTTTTAAAACCCAGCTTGAACATCTGGCATCTCCTTTTCCATATAGTGCTGCATTCACACTTTTGGAGGCTCCTTGTTTAATCCTTTTTACTCACTTCCAATTGTTAAAAGTCCCCATCAAAACATATACATTTTCTGTTATCACTTTTGAGTTATTTTCTTAATTTTTCATTATAAACCATCAACTAAAGCATGCAATTATGTTTATATCAATTCCTTTGCCATGTGTATGTATGTATAGATATCATCTTCATTTATATCTATTACATCCTTCTCCTTTCTCTTAATTTCTCAGCTATATCACACATATATATATTTCTAATTTGATACACAATTCTTGCTCTTTGTATTTGTTTTTTCTTACATTCAAAGTCAAAGTACTTCTCTTATGTTCAAAGTTCATTAGACCATGGTCATTACCATATCATGGCTACTGATATATTCTGTCTGTCTTTGTTTTGGTCAATCAAGGCTTTCACATTAAATTTACAAATAAGAAATAAGCATAAGAAAAGGGGAGTTTGTTAAAATTAGATTATGCACTGTAATTGAGTAGATAACCAGTGAGATTAACTAAAGCATCATGTGACTATACCCAATTTTATGACTTTAGATTTGCTATGGACATTAAGGACACTATTGTGATAATTAAATAGGACATTGTGTGACTGTGACTTATGACCTACCCTGATGGCTTCCCATTGATCTTGTTTATCAGAAGCCAGCAGGGAAGGTTACAAATGGTATTCACATGACAATAGAATTCTGCAACTGTTACAAATGTATGCCAAGCATTCCAAACTTGATTGTGTAACAATTGCAATGTGAGGATTGGCTGTAAATCACTTTTTTGAGTACCCATCATAACTTTGAATAGTTGCTAAATGAAGAATCATAAGAAAGACTACCTGTAGTCTATAATCCACATTTTTGTCCTGTATGCCACAAAAGGAACCAAAGCCATGTTTTACACTGAGACTACTCAATATCTAGGTAATCTAGAGGCAATCTTCCAAGCCAATAGACTATTGTCTACATCTTACCATCTAGGAATGATAGGCAGTGCAATGACAAAAAGACACTTCATTTACAGTATCCATAATCACACACTGAAAATTCCTTACTAGTAAAGTCTAAAGATGAGCAAAAATAATTAAAATCTGACCAATAAAACTAATGTGAATTATTTATTTGCATCTTTGTGCTTTATTGAATATACTAATGGCTGGCTTACACGTCCATCCTGAAGTTGAGGTCTTTTGCCAAAGAGCACAGTTTATTGGCATTTAGTAAGAAAAACATTTAATTTCTATATTTGAATGTATAGTACTCATTTCAAATAGATTGCAATTTGAGAGCACTCTTGGGGGGGTAGATCCACACATAAAAAAAGTTGTAACCCAGAATAATTGTTGTCAAAGATGGCAGGCTTAGAAAGGGTTATAATTAATTTTAGTTGCACAAATGTGTTCCACTGTTACTTGCAAATCCAGTGTCATTTGGGGGATCAAGGAATATCCTCAAAAGGCAATCCTGCTGTCCCTGGTCCATCCAAGATAAGCTTTATCTCAATCCCTAAGGTCAGCTTTCTCTTTAGTTACAAAACCTCTACCTTTGAAGTCCTTGGAGTTAGGTGGCATGCTTTTGGAATGTTATTCATACCTGATGCACTGGAGAGGGGTGATTGAGATATGCAGATGGTACCAATAACACTGAAATATTGACTACCTTAGGAGCAACAGACTGATATTGTCTGCAAGCTCTAGATTTGCAAAAATAAATATATGCCTATGGTTGTATCGGCATAGCTTTGATAAAGGGATAGAGAGTTTGAAAATATTCTGAACTTAGTTAAATGAAATTGTTGTAAAGTTCTGAGGAACTGATAGGCTAGTGGTTTGGAAAACATAATAATGTACCTTAAATAATTTTCCTGTCCATTCTAAAGATACAATGCAGATGATTCCATGCCTCAGAGTGTTTAATATATAACATGCCCACAATGTCAGTGTTCAATATACTAGGAAGGAATGAAGATCCTTACAATCTTCTCCATTGTTTTTGAGCTGCTGGGAATAGCTAGAAAGGGAAAACGAGTATATTAGTTGAAAGTTAGCTTGCGCCTAGTGAGATATTCACTTTCTTAAATTCTTAAATCCAAATTGCATAGTAGTCAATTCCATACACTTTTTAATGCATGAACAGATCAGTTTCAGAAAGGAAGTGAAAGAACTTTCCCAGAAAAGCTGTACAGTCTATTACATTTTCAGATAGTAGTTAACTCCTTGCCATTGCATTCAATTAAATTAGAAGTTCTTTTCATTGAGGGTTGTTTAGAACAAAGCCAGGTCAAAAATTAACTTGATTTCATGTCATTCTTATCGAGAGCTCATTCAAATTAAATTTAGTTATTGTAACTAGTTTCCAATTTATTTATTTTGCTACATTAAAAGTTACAATTTGATAACAACTTTTAGAGGACTGGGAACTATTACAGCATAGGAAGGTCAAATTTTTCAAGTGGTATTCTGTAGCTGTCAAAGCACATGCCTCTGTAATAGAATGCAATCCTGTTTCTCAAAGAGACTCTCTTGAGAGAGATTGGGCTTCACACAAATGTTTTCTCATTGACTTAAGACTCTGAGCTCCCAACTTGTCAATAGGGTCATTTTCTATAAGTGACTTATAGCAACTTCTAGTATATCCAGCTATCATTAAAGTGATAAAAAGCCTGTTCTCATTACAGTTATATCAACACAAAGATGGCTGGATGATTCTAGGAGGTGCAATAAGTCACTAGCAAAATTCTCGCTTAAATAGATGTATGGCATTATCAAGTGTCAGAACCAAAACGAACAACCTATGGATCTGTCATTGGCTATTTCATCATATCCTAAGAAACCTAACCTAGAATATAAAAATATTGGCTTCATATATTGCATATATTATATGGGTAGTCCTTGAATTATGATCATTCCTTTAGTGACCTGTTGAAGTTGTGACTGGAAAAAGTAACTTCTGATTGGTCCTCAAACTTATAACCATTTCAGTGATTACAATTTGGACACTTGACAACCAGCATATACTTATAACAATGGGAGCATCACATGATCAACATTTGTAAACTTCCCAGCCAGTCAATAGTGTATTATGTGCGGTGTCCGTGCAGGCAGCGCAGGAAAACCAGGGGCGCTGATTGGTGAGGTGGCCCCAATCCGGACCGACCAATGCAAGCACTGTGCAAGCAGGCACTATGCAATGATTGGGGACCATCACAAAAGCAGGAAATCAGCTGGTGATTTAAGCGGGCGCCGGACTTTAGTCGTCGTCTTCTGTCTGCATGCGATATTCCAATAAAGAGTTGTGTTGAACTTGGCTCCGAGCCTCACTACACCCCACCCAATATTCTTGTCAGCCTACAACTTCACACTGGTACACCAGCCCGGGAGGGATATGGGACATGCGGACGGTTTAGACAGGCTGCCACTTCTGAAGGTAGAGCTGGATCTGGCCCCAACACATCAAATAATGGCAATCCATGAAATTCCACAAACACCTCTACATGCGGGAGATGTGGCCAAGCAAATACAGATCTCAGTTGCATCCTCATGGGGGTACAATCCGGGCACGTGGGTATGACTGGGGCCAGGAGTTACAAGGGTTCGTCGTATGGAAAGATAAACTGTTGGCTCAAAAAGGCTGTCTCCTGTGGGGGAACAGAGTAGTTGTTCCTGAATGCTTGCAGCCACAAGTACTGCGCGGCCTGCTCGAAAGACATTCGGGCATCATCCGGTTGAAGGCCCTTGCCAGGAGCTATGTCTGGTGGCCTGGGCGCAATAAGGACATTGAGGCCCAAGTATGGAACTGCAGCAAATGCCAAGCGCACAGGCCAGAGCCACTGCGGGCACAACCACAAGCATGGGACAAGGCGCAGACCCCATGGTCCTGCAGTTGACAGCTACTCCAGGTGGCTGGAATTAATGCCGGTGCCCAACATGATGGCAGCAAGAATGATCCGGGAGTTGCAATCAATTTTTCATCTTGCTTGGCCTGCCAGACGTGATCGTGTTGCACAATGGCCTGCAATTCACCCGAGAAGACTTTTGGGACTTCATGAAGGAGAACCTCATCCATCACATCACAACTGTGCCATTTCACCCAGCGTCCAATGGGCAAGCAGAGGTCATGGTGGACACAACTAAAGATGCACTAAAAAAACTGGAGGGGGGGATTGTCACTGTAAAGTAGCAGATTTTTTACTGTGTCAATGCATAACATTCCACACAGTCTTGAGCTGCTGTGAGGCAAAAGACTCAAAACAAAAATGAACAGCCAGATCGCCTTCTGGGAGTGGTAAGACTGCCGTGCAGGGCACTAAGAGCATTCAGGGCCCAGGACAGGGTTTAGGTACAGAACTGTGGCAATGGAGATCCATGGGTTCCCGTGATCGTTGTGAGGGTGCAAGGGACGGTCATGTACCAGGTGCAGCAGGGGGGTGGGCAATTGGTCCAACATCACAACGACCAACCAGTAGGGAGCAGGCCCGCACATGACTTGGCAGAAACAAGACTATTGGGACCAGGCACCAAAGTTGCCACGTTCCCGAAGCCTGAGTATGACTCTGGCAAAGCGAACTAGGAGGTGGAGTGGAGGGATGACCCAATGGACAAGCCCCCGTGGAACGAGCAGGAGCTGCAGGTCGCAGCTCAATGAGCATGGACAGAGGCCGAGAGGGAGCAACCTGGACCATCGGGGGCACAATCAGTGGTCTGCAGGATGGTGCAGTGGTTAAAAGCAACATAGCAGGCTATTTCTGCTGACTGCTATCTGCCATTAGCCATCAAGTTCAGCAGTTCGATTCTCATTGGCTCCAGGTTGACTCAGCCTTCCATCCTTTCGAGGTCGGTAAAATGAGGACCCAGATTGTTGAGGGCAATATGCTGACTGTGTAAACTGCTTAAAGAGTGCTGTAAAGCACTGTTAAGTGGTATATAAGTCTAAATAATAAATAAATAATTAAAATAAATAAATCCCGCAGCTGATAACCTCCAGCCGAACTGAGGCGATCACAGCTCGTCCCGCAGAGACTGAACTGGCGCTATCAGGACTTTGTGGCTCGCTAGTAGGTTTCCGGGACAGCCTCCCTAGGGGGAAGGGATGTGGTGTCCATGCGAGCAGTGCGGGAAAACCAGTGACACCAATTGATGAGGCAGTCCCGATCTGAACCGATGAGGCACTCTGCAATGATTGGGCACTGTCGTGAGAGCGGGAAATCAGCAGGTGATTGAAGCGAGCACTGAGCGTTAGTCATCATCTACAGTCTGCATGCGATGTTCCAATATAGAGTTGCGTTGAACTTGACTCCGAGCCTCACTACCCCCCACACTGATATACAACATTATGGATTTGCTTAACATCTGCATGATGCACTTCATGGCTGGGTGACTTGCTTAATAATCAGGGCAAAAGGATTGTATAGCAGAATCAGGTACAAATTAGTGACAGAAGTTTCAGCTCCAATTGTGGTCATAAATCTACTTCTATATCTTTTTCTTTACAATGATTAATTCTTAGGCCACAATAAAATCCTATTTGGTAATAACTTTTAAACGAGTCTTTGGGCCAGTTGTAACCTTGGGCCTTTGAATTATAGACGTCTGCTATATTCAGTGTTGACATGATAGATAAATGGATTGCTTAGGTATTAACCAGCTTCCTGTGTTTCAATCACACCTTGAATCTAGGTTGGGTTGGTAATTTTCTTGCATTAAAAAAGACACATCGTCTACATTAACAGCAGAAAGCAAGGTATCATTCTGTTATGTCTTCATTGACAATACAAATCAAGGATATCCTGGAATTCTTTGGAATGTGAAAAGGACCTATCAGAATTCACACATGCCTTGATTAAATAACTGCATTATGATATCAAACATTTTATCTCAATGCTGGGGAATATAGCCTTTCTAGGCATATCATATTTTCTATTTATTGTACTGGAGAAGGCTGCTCTTTAAATATAAAGAAAAGTATGCATATGTTTTCTATGTTGAAATGAATAAAGTCATGTTTTTCTGTTTTTACATCAAGTCTCTGTTTTTGAGAAACCACATCAGCATCAAAGAAACCATATTCAAAATCTGTATAAATTACCTCAGGAATAAAGTTGATGTTTTGTTTTAATTACATGCAACTGATACAACCCATTAAGTATTTTAATGAATCAATTTCCACTGCTTCATGGGTGCTTTTTTTAACATCTTGGATTTTAAAAAAAAATTCTGTTGCAGATTTCTGCTATGCTTCAGTAACAAAAGAATTCACCTCTTGCTGAAAATGGTGCCATTTTGCTAATTTTAAGAGGACATTAGTTGAATAGTCTGTGACATTTATATCACCTGTATTTTATTATATTCTTTTACTTGGCAAAATATTCAGTTTTTAAGTTTATTCCTTCATTTGAATTTCTAATTTAAGGTGTGTGTTATGCTACTGTGTGTGCTCAACAATCTCTGAAGATGCTAGAATATATTTGCATCTTAATTATTCTGAATATATGCAGAGTACCATCTGGGACTATGCAAGTTATAATAAAAAAAGTTATATTTAAAAGCTGTCTCAAATGTTTCTGGAGCAAAGCTTGTATTTTCCTATCAGCTGATCACTTTGATTTTACATGGCTCGGTGTATTATAATCCTTCATGATTTACATGAATAGTACCGCATGATATTCTTCTAAAGACTAATTTACCAACAAGCAGATTAAGCTTTTCTCAATTTAGCAACACCAAGATGTTGTTTCCCCAAATTCCTATCCATTTCCACTTGTAGAAGTGGTGAAAGCTGGCCTAAAGGTTATTATTACATTTTTTAACATTTTACAATTTATAGGCAGACAGCCTATAATTAGCCTATAGAATTAGACAAATTAAACAAATTAATGTTCTATCTTCAGCTGGTGACAAAGTGTGGCCAATCTTTCTTGTCTCAAAACCCTCTAAAGAGTAAAGTGGTTGGTAGTTAGAAACAAAAATATCAGGTAGTACTAGGGCTGTAGACTACGACATTTAAAAAAAATCCTAGAAGACAATGGCAAAGCAACTTCTATACTACTAACAAAAACAAAACAAAACAAAAACCCTAACACTTCTGTATAATTGTGTCCTTGTAGCTATCAGGAGTTGGGCATGATTTAAAGATACTAGGGTAGAAAATCCAAAACTCATATTCTTTTTATTTACATATTTATAATATAGAAACTAGACTGAGTGGCTCATGGCAATCCATGCAATTTGCTTATAGAATTCATTAATCTACCTAGAAATAACTGATAGAGAAGCAAATATAAAGTTGCTAAGGTCTCTGACAAATTCCTTACTATATAATGATGTTTCCTTACCTAGGCCATTGGTAAAAAGGAAACCACATCAAATATTATCTCAGACTGAATTTGTTAAGCCTTTCAGTGAAATGAGACAAATCCTTATTATACGATGACATAAGTCCAATGTAAAATTGTAAAAGTGTAGCTAGGTGTTTGGCAATAGCACTCAAGATGGGAGGTAATAGAACAGACCGTTTATGGATTCTTGGTGACCAATAAATAAATGGTGGCAATCTTTCCCTCATGATCGCTCACTTAAACACTTATTTCTCTGTACCTTCAAATTTTAATGATCAATTTTCTGCTGATATAAGAGATGGCTGATTGCTTACCTTTGCTAAAGGTATTAACATAATGAAAAGAATGACAGGCCTCCATTTAACTGATGCTTCAATATGGCAATTCTAAGACACATGCATACTTATATGCTGATTACAGAATTAACAATTTAAAATTACCCTGTTACCCCGAAAGTAAGACATTCTCCAAAAATAAGACCTACTTACAGTTTTGGCTCTCACTGAAATATAAGGCATCCCCCGAAAATAAGACCACCCCGATAATAAGGCCTCAGACTTCCGGTTCTGGGTGGCCTCGGTGGAAAAATAAGACCTCCCCTGAAAATAAGACC
>JANHFO010006707.1:5669-18144 GCA_032468095.1 Pareas carinatus | reverse complement strand
GGGGAGGGAGTAGGGAAGGGGGGGAATTGGCCGCCTGCCATCTCTCTTGATCCTAGGATCCGTCATCAAGATGGGCCACTGGTGTTGATGGGCCAGGCCTGCCATACCAGATGGTTGGAGCCTCGTCTCTCCTGGCCCTGACGCTATGGAGGCTGCTTCTCGGCAGCCATTTTCCCCAGAATTCTGGAAAGACTAACAGGAGAGAACATATGTTCAGATAAATTAACCAAAACGTAGAACCAGCTCAATTAGATAAATTAGATAAATAAATTCAATTAGATTATCAGTTTGTACAGTTTTAGACTTTATTCTGTCCTAAGAGAAGAGGCTAAGGAATTGTTCCAAAAGCAGTCTATAAGTAGTAAGCTTTGAAAGAATTTTGAATAAAGTTTTATTCTAAAACCAGATCAAGGCTTGAATCAACCTTAGCAATTATAGTGTGAGAAATTCTGAGCACTCAAACAGCTTATTTCTGAGAACATAAAGACTCAAAGCTGCTATATTATAAAATAGTTGTATGTGAGTAAAAATGAGGACTATACAAAGTTTTGCCAAATACATAGTTTTAGAGCATGGTGGAAGACTGGGTGGCTTCTGGGTTGTAGTCCTATACTGATGAATTACTTTACTCAATGTCTTCAAGCAGATGTTAAACAGGGGAGGGCATGGAGATCTGAGGTGCACCACAAATAGGAGCTATGGGTTAGATTTGTTTTCCCAGTAACAGCATGAATAAGAATCAACCCTGAAGCAGGGAAAAGAACCACCATAGCACCATGACTTAGCTCCTAAACCCTGAGCTAATTCAGCAGGAAACCACGATTAATATATTGAAAGCAACTGGGTACACAAGAAGATCAAAGATGGATGCACCATCCTCTTCCTGCTTCCAACAGAGATTATTCACAAATGCATTCAATGCGGTCTTCGATGTTTGAATATTGACCAGGTAATCTGCTTTCTTCAGGCTTCTCTAGAATTGCAATACAATAACTTTCTCAACTATCTTCCCTAATACCTTTAACATGATAGACAGAGAAATATTTAGTTGTTTCATTTTATTAATTTTTATTGATGTATTACTTTTTACTTATTTTTGCAAAGGTTATTCCATATCTCTCCCAGTAAGAAACATTTAAGCTTCCCTCCAGTCATCTCTATCCTGCTATTTAGTAGGCCTGCATTTGATTTGCCTTTGTGCTCCATGGTGACACAATTCATTTTTTCTCCCAGGATTTCCCTCGAAAGGTGTTTTGTGTTACCTTATGGCATCTTCTTAGCTTCTTCTGGACTTACAAAAGCAGGAGAATGAGCAGGCATATACCATTGGAAGATAAGAATCATAGAATCATGGGACTGTAAGGAATCTTTGAGGTCTTTTAGTTCATCCCCCTGTCCAAGACAGGACTTCTTATACCTTCCCAGATCAATGTTTGTCCAATCTTTTCTTGAAACAAGCAACCAACACTTTCATTTGGATGCTTCGAGTAATGTTCTTAACTCTTCCAAAAAGTTGTGGAAGTTTCCAGAGGAAACCAAAGCTGAACAAAGCAAAATACTGTAGCTACTTTGCTTTGGTTTTACAGTAGACGTTAAGGGGGCATGTTGCTTTTTGAAGCAAGTTCAAGGATGTGCTTTGTTCAAATCTTCACCAAAGCCAAGAACTTTCAACAACTCATTGCATAGGGTGTACTTTTTTTATAGCATGGCTGGAGATATCAACCTTCATTTGAACTAAAGGAAACAATGGATTATTTTACATTCAATTCTAAGTAGATTGTCTATTAATTTCCTACCATTTACATAAAAGAAAACAGTTTACAGCATTCAGATGAAACCAATTTCATCTGCCATGTTTTTGTCTACAGCACTGCCATTATCATTTACTCTCTTAAACAGAGGAAATAATACAAAATAGTCATTGCATTCCTTTTTCTCCAAATGAATATCTGTTTCTGGATAAAGACTTATACAGTAATTATGAGTTAATCAGTTTGTTACTGCATGCTTTTCTTCAGTTGCATTAAGGCAAGAAAGAACTTTTGAGATAGCAATAATTAGATGAGGTCATTAAAGTCACAATGAGATCACAACTGCCAGAAATGGCTTCACATTGTACAAAGTAAGGTCATGTCAGCTATAACCATCATTCATCCCTGTTTTCTTTCTCTCCTCAAGTCAAGCAATACATGGGAAGTAATAGTGAAGGGTAATTCTTAAGTCAACAGGGATGCACAAATCAGTGTATTTGGAATCTTCGCCCATTTCACTTGTGCTTGGTTTATCCACCAGGTAAGCAGTTCCAAAAGCAAGCAGCATTTGCTGTGCTCCAGTTTGTTTCTCTCTCATGTAAGAATGCTTCAGAAACAAACTCTTTGGAAATTGCAGTACAGCTCTGTCTAATCTGAGCTATACTTCCAAGACTTATTTCTTTTGCAGTTCTTCTATGCGATCTAGTTCACAAATCCTTGGTGATTGGTAACTATAAGATTAAAAATGCAGAAATCAATAACTGTAAGTCAAAACTCAGCAATACATTTAAATAACAGTAACATGATAGCTTATTAATAAGTCAACAAAAAACATAAAATTCAACTGCCAATTAAATTCTGTATTAAGGTTCTTACTGCCAGGGTGAATGAAAAGTATAGCTCTATAGGCAGACTATTCCAAAGCATATGGAGAAAGACTGCCTTCAGAATTCTATCTGCTCTACTGGAGGAAAATTGCTACTGTACACACATGTCATATGTACATGCGGTATGTAGCTCAGGAAGATTTCACTGAAGGGACGGGGAGTGTCTTTGAGATGTCTTGGAGCCAAACCATATGGAATTTTATAGGCCCTGTTTGAACTGGAACTAGAAACCTATAGCAACTGAAAAATAGCTGCTCTGATACAGCAGATGTTCACCTCTCTGGCATTGCATTGTTATTTCCAGTTTTTTTTTTCATTTAATTTTTTATATTTATTGAATTCGCACGTCACCTGACTTCCAACAACTCTAGGGGCTCATAAGTATAATCATTAAAAAAGAGAAAGAAACAAAAATAAAGAATAAAAGATGACAAATATGATAAAAACTGGACAGGAATGAAAAGGAAAAGAAAGAAACCCGCATGACTGAAGGGACCTTCACTTAACCTCATCAAAGGACTGGAATTAGAGACAGGTTTTCAACTCACCTTGAAACAACAGTAAGGTGGGGGGACATCTGAATTTCAGGGAGAAATCTCATTCTAGAGGGCAGGAGTTGCTTTTTAAAAGGTAACTCCGCATTGCATATACTACAAAAATCTATCAATGTGCTCTGCAGATGTGTGCATATTTGTTTGTAAAATAATAACCATCCCACTGATGGCCATCATATCACTACCCCTATTATTCTAGAAAACTAAATAGGACAGCTGCAGACCTGCAAAAGTTCATCTACATTTACTGTGGCTTGAAAACAGCCGAATAAAGCTCTACCACTGTGAAGAATTATTTTTGCAATAACCGGTTACTTTTATGCCATCATAAATTCTTTTCAAGAATCCTGAGAACTGGTGTATAATAAGGATGCTATGAGGTCTTTGATATGGATGCTATCCTCTTTCACAGATCGTTAAGTTCTATGAGGCATCGGGGCATATATTTTTGAACCAAGGTAACAGCAGCCAAATGATCAATGAGCAAAAATTGTTTCTGGAATGAGTAATCCAGGCCCATTATCCAAGTTTTATATTCTTTCAATTACCCCCTTGCCTTCATGGGTTTAGCTTGACTTTTCTTTTCTCTTAAAGTGAAGCCAAAAGAAAATTCCACTTGTTGTTAGTGTTGCTCTGCAATTACAACAACCTCTTCCTTTCTCCAAATATTTAAGGAAAATGATATGGTTTTCTTCATTTAGTATAGTCATGTAATAATAATTCTGTGAGGTAGCTTTGACTGAGAGAGCATGAAAGACCCTACCAAGTTATCCAATCACTTAGTATAACTGAGGCTGGACCACGACTGAAATGTAATCTTATAGTACTGGCCCTGATGTAAGAATCTGTTTTTGTTTTTAGTTTTGATATCTAGCAGACATACAAGAAGAATTGAGATGAAAGATGATCTAGTTGGCTATCAGGAACCCAGGCACAATTCATGCAAACACTTTGGGTTCCTCTAAGGCAAAATGGATTCTTGTAGGCCCCAGTTTTGTGCTTGCTGTTTGTGTGTTTTTGTGTGTATTTGCATATTATGGAACTTACATCTCTCTAACTCTGACATCGTTAGTTTTTTTCCACAGCAAAATTGAAAGACTCAGTCTGGTATTGATCTGATTGCTCTTCCCGAGGCCCCAAAGTTTCCCCTACATCAGTGGTTCCTAACCTGTAGTCCGTGGAGCCCTGGGGTTCTGCAATGTTGCCACAGAGGGGCCATGAAGGCTTGAGGAAATGTTATGATTTCAATCTTGAGTTAAGTCTTGGGGATCTGTGATCATGGTCTGTGGGCACCAAAGGTATTTAAAAAGTATCTGTGGTGAAGAAAAGGTTGAGAACCACTGCCCTGCACAATAGAAGTACCTCATAAAATGCAAAAGGAAGAACCATAATCAAGAGCAACAAATATCTGAAAACCAATGAAACCATTAGATATTGTAAGGAGAGAGAAACTGGAAAGCACATAGTGGAAACCATGTACGATGGCTATAGGCATTGATACCTATAAACATCAATGAGGAAAGGTATATAAACATATGGTTGATATGCAGCTGATAATCAAGGAATAGCCTGAGAAATAAGAGAAATTCAGCAAAATGAAACTTTCCCCATCTCATTCTTTGCATCACTGGGCTTGCAAAAGCTGTTATACCAGTAAGGGAAGTCACTTGGGCCAAGCTGCAGATTGAAGGAGGAGTAGAAATGTTGCAAAGCATTTTAAATGTGTTTAGTCTTCCATCACATTTTCTATCTTAACTGCTTTGTGATCTCAATTCTCCAAAAAGCATCTTCCACTGAGCAGCATGGTTAACAACACGGAAAGCAATTGTTGGTAAGAATTATACATGTGATATTGCTCTGAGAATCCCTCAAAGCAGTTAAAGAGCCAGGAGACTATGAGGCTGTCATTACATTGTCTCTCGTTCCCTCCACTAAGGAGCATAAAACCTCTGCCAGATACTCAGGCAGAACAAAACACTTAATCAGTATTAAGGACGCATCTGTTTCCTCCAGAGAGATGAGCCATTCACTTATGCTTGTTTACAATATGTTTATAAACATTAGCGGACAGGGATAGATTACTGTACCTCAGTTTACTGTCACAGAAAGGAGTCAGCTGCATAGGCTAGCTCCTGTCACATCTATTCATTTTTCTTCTTTTCTGATTTAAAGGGGGATTGTAAAGTAAATGGCTTCAATGAATGGAGTCTAACTATGTGAAACCCCCAGGAATTTTTTTGTCTGCTCCTTTAGTCGTATTTTCTCATTGCATATTATAACAAAATTTTTTTAGTCCACTTTATTATATATTCTTTCACTTCTTCTTCTCTTTTCAATTTCAATAAAAGTTTAAACATCTATTTGAAACTCAGTCTTATAATGTTCAAAATCATAGACACTTTTGTCTACTTTAAAGCTTTCTTACTGTAAGTTGTGAATTATATTGTGAATTATATCCTTGTGCCACAGGGTCTCTTGATTTTATTTTGCATTCTCCTTGACAACACTCTAGTATCGCACAATAAGTTAGCTACTTGCGTTTTCCTATTAATTCTCATCTATAAACTGCTTCTTGTGCTGAGAGTCACAAAGGAGTTTTTGGACACAACCTGGGTTTGTATCTTGGTTTCATAATAGCATGTCTAATATAAAGACATGTGAATCCACATTAACTTTGATCCATGCAGCCCAAATTTCAGGTTGTATTTTTCTAAATCCAAGAGCCTTTTAATTCTCAGCACCACCTCTCTTTCATCCAAACCAATAGTAAGTTTTAAAATAATAATGTTGAATCAGACGCAATCCTTCTCTTTCCTTTACATATTGTAATACGTTATATTTAACCCATAGTTTTCCCCCTACTACACAAATGTAGATATATCCTCCGTCATTGTTTAAATGGTGCATAAACTGTCAAAAAAGATGAAATGAAAACAATATTCTAGGCAAGATATTCATTTTATCATAGAAATTCTCCCTAGCAATGACAGTTGCATTTTCTCCTATTTTTATGTTTCTTAACATAATTATTTTTAAATAACAGTTCATGCTTGTCATAATGATACCAAAATATTTTACCATCTTAAAAAATAAGGAAAAATCAGTGTCTGATTTAGTTCAATCTACTTTTATTATTTCCCCATTGGTGTTTGCCCTCCTTTAAATATGATACATATGTCCTAAGTTATTAAAAGGCTGACCATCACTGTTAATAAAGTTTGTCAGCAAGCAATAACAATTTGAAAACATGGTTTCTACTTAATCTTATTTTCCCCTTCCCCATTCATATACAAATGGAAGGATTCAAATGTTATGCCTCCCAATGACTACCATAAAGAAAAATACAGGATATTAATAAAATTGGATGAAATGTGCAGATGCATGAAACCCTTCAGAGGGAATTAAGGTTGACAATGATCAGATAAAGTTGCAGAGATTTGTGTGTGGTACTAGACTTAATTGTTATGCTAAAAGAAGACTGTCTGTAAGATTTTGTTTTCTGCATAATTAGAAGACATTAGCAAGCACAGTAGCCCTTACTATATATTTTCAGATTGCTTCAGGGTTGCTCAATGTTTGGATTTTTTTAAAAAGTTGGATTTAAGAAAAGATTATGAGGATGGGAGCAAACAGCCGATCATATGAATATGGCTTTGGGCAAGAACCTGACAAATTATAATGCGGTACATATAAGGATCGTTTTTTTGTTCCGTGTCTAGAAATTATTTTGACATAGAAAGCAATCTGCAAGGGGTTCACTTTTTACAATATCAACCTATTTTTATATGGATAATGAATAAAATGCAGCTTACATACTGCAAAGATGATGATTGGATTGAAATAAAAAAAGAAGCAAACTCTGAGAAGACTCAAAAGCAGCTTAAGAACATGAATTTAGTTGAGTGAAAGGCACTTATCTAACACTTGGCTTATTAACTGTAAACAATCGGATGTGATTCCCCACAGATTTAATTACATTTTGTTTTTGTTTTTATTTTATCTGTTTTTTCATTTTATTGATGCCATTTTATTGGCATTGTTTCTCCATCATATTCTGCATTTGCTTGAGAAAGATCACTGCAAATATTTCCATGCATTTTCGGTCACATTTCTAATTTATGCATTTCTGTATAACCTTTCCTAGTGTGGGCATTTCCTGAAAGCAATTTCTACGGTTAATTGGGTTCTGTATATATTTTTCTATGGATATTCTTATTATGCATGTCTTTTCCTAAAATTATACATTTTTATGAACTGTGTCATCAGTTTTTGAGGACGTGCGGACTTTAATGCACTTGTGCATTTTTTATTCTTCTTTCTCTATAGCTTTGAAAGTTTCGTAATGACCACCAAAAGCAAACACAACAGGGAAGACGTTTGATTCCATCATTCACTCCATTTGTGTAAATTTCCATCAGGAAATGCAGTTTATAGAACTCGATGGAAGAATTTATCCTGGGAGCAAAATACGATACAAATTAATTTAAATGAAAAACTGACTTATCAAAAAGAGATACAGTACATTATTCCCCCCTTCCCCGAGAGGTGAGATGTGGCATTTCAGCAATATTCCTTCTTGTATATTTCCTGGGATTCCCATCATAGCTCTAGTTGCATTTTGTGATCTGTCACAACCACAAACTAAGTTTATTTGTTAATTAATAATGTGTTGTTTTAGAGGTGTTAGTATTAGATGGAACATCACCAGGAATAGCAGAACTAAATGCTAGAGTGGGAAGTTGACAAACTTTCTGGAAGAATCCAAAGGCAAATTGTTTCTATACTGATAACAAAACTAAATGGTTGCGTTTATGCAAACTTCAAGAGTTGAACTGGAGCTGAGGGCATATTTATTTTTACTTTACATTATTAGCCCAAGAGTGCGTCTGAGTAAGGTGATCACAGTAATAATTAAGTAACAAGTCAGTAATATGACACACCACATATAATTATCTAAGTAAAAGACCGATCTTTGGTAAGGACTCGTTTAAGGCCTACCTTGACGTGAGCAGAATGGCTAAGAATAATTACTTCTCTGCTCTGATCGCATCTGCGGATAAACGCCTCGCCGCCCTGTTTGGGGTGGCCCACTTCCTCCTCCATTTGGAGATGCAGAAGGACCCTTTGCAGGGTCAGACGGAGGATTTTAAAGGTTATTTCCAGGACAAGACTGATCAGATCCAGAGCGGCTTGAACTCTGACTGAGTTGGCTCAGGCGGGGTGATGGATGCGAGTCTTGAGAGTGTTATCTGGGATGATTTTGATGCTGTTGCTCCTGAGGACATGGACAGGATCCTGGGGCGACTTAAAGCAACCATATTTTACTGGACCAGTGCCCCTCCTGGTTGGTGCTGGCCTCTCTGGAGGTGACACGAGGCTGGCTCCAGGGTATTGTGAATGCTTCTTTGGGGGAGGGTTTATTACCAGTCGCCTTGAAGGAGGCGGTGAAGGAGAAGTCTTCATTGGACCCAGCTGTTTTATGTAATTATTGTCCTGTCTCCAACCTTCCTTTTGCGGCAAAGGTAGTAGAGAGTGTGGTTGTTCGGCAGTTCCCCCAGTATTTGGATGAAACTGTCTATCTAGACCCATTCCAGTCCGGTTTCAGGCCTGGGCACAACACAAAAACGGCATTGGTTGTGTTGGTGGATGATCTCTGGAGTGCCCAAGAAAGGGGCTGTTCCTCTATCCTGGTCCTATTAGATCTCTCAGCAACTTTTGATACCATCGACCATGGTACCATGCTGCGCTGGTTGGGAGGGGTTGGGAGAGAGAGGCACCATTCTTCAGTGGTCCTCCTCCTACCTCTCTGACAGGTCACAGATCATGTTGGCAGGAGGGCAGAGGTCAATGCCATGGTGCCTCACTTGTGGGGTGCCATAGGGGTAGGTCCTCTCGCCTCTCCTGTTCAACATTTACATGAAGCCACTGGGTGAGATCCATGGCTTTGGGGTGGAGTACCATCAGTACTCTAATGATACTCAGTTGTACATCCTCCACCCTAGGCCATCCCAACGATGCCATGGAAGTGATATCCCAGTGCCTGGAGGCCATGCGGATCTGGATGGGGCACAACAAGCTCAGACTCAATCACTTCAAGACTGAGTGGCTGTGGATTCCGACATCTTGACATAGTCAGCTCACTCCATCACTGGCTATTGTGGGCGAAAAACTGGCCCCCACGGAAAGTGTCCGCAATCTTGCCATTCTCCTGGATACACGGCTGTCCTTGGCTGACCATATGGCAGCCGTCACCAGGGGGGCCTTTTACCAGGTCCGCCTGACTCGCCAGTTGCGCCCCTTTCTAGATCGGGACGCCATGTGGACGGTCATTCAAGCACTCGTCATGGCCCGCCTGGACTACTGTAATACTCTCTACATGGGGCGTCCTTTGGGACACGTCCGGAGGCTCCAACGGGTACAGAATACGGTTGCGCGGGAGATCATGGGGGCCAGTGGCAGTGCCCATGTGACCCCTCTCCTGCGTGAGCTGCATTGGTTGCCGGTGGGCTTCCGGGTGTGCTTCAAGTTGTTGGTGACCACCTTCAAAGCGCTCCATGGCTTAGGACCCAGATATTTACAGGATCACATTCTACCAGCAAATACCTCCCACCAGCCTGTATGCTCCCACAGAGAGGGCCTCCTCAGGGTGCCATCAGCCAGACAATGTCGGCTGGCAACCCCAAGGGGGAGAGCCTTCTCTGTGGCAGCACCCACCCTCTGGAACGACCTTCCCCCAGAGATTCGAACTATTTCTGACCTCCGTGCTTTCTGCCATGCTGTAAAAACTTATCTTTTTATTCAGGCCGGTTTGGCCTAGCCACACCCCCTCCCACAAAAAATGTAATTTTTTAAAAATGTTTAAATTGGTTTTAAATTGATCTTATATTTCTACTCTTTTAAATTTTTCAGCCATCGATAAATTTGTTTTTTAATTGTGTGTTTTAAATTTTTGTGAACCTGTATGTGTTTTTATTGGCTGTGCACCGCCCTGGGTCCCTTCAGAGAGAAGCGCAGAATAGAAATGTAAATAATAAAATAAAATAAAATAAATAAATAAGGAAAAGGTAAAGGTTCTCCCACACACATGCTTGCTAGTTGGTCTGACTCTAGGGGCGGTGCACATCTCTGTTTCTAAGCCAAAGTGCCAGCACTGTCCGAAGATGACTCTGTGGTCATGTGGCCGGCATGACTAAACACCTAAAGCACACAGGAGGCTGTTACCTTCCCACTGAGGTGGTCCCTATTTTTCTACTTGCATTTTTACTTGCTTTCAAACTGTTAGGTTGGTAGAAGCTGTGCCAAGTAATGAGAGCTCAGTTTGGCATGCGGTGCTAGGAATTTGAACTGCCGACTTTCTGATCGACAAGTTTAGCATCTTATCCACTGAGCCACCATAGGTAAAAGATACATTTTACTAAAGAAGAGAGTGAGACAAAATGGCAAAGTCTATAAGTTGGATGATTTGTATGCTAGAAGAAAAAAGCTGAAATATGAAGGATAATTGTATTCAAAATAAATGTTAACCTAACAGACCAAAATAAGATGAGGAAAAAGGAGAATGATACTGTTTACATAATTTACTTCTGACAAAATAAATATCATATATACAGTATATAGAGCAAACTATGTAGGCTGTATCATCCACAACTAGAAACTAAGAAACCATATATAATGTACTAGCTGTGGTACCTGTGCTCTGCTATAGGTTTGGTATAATTAGCCACACATGCTCCATGGAGGAGAGGCCTTGGAAAGGATAGGCCTCAGAAAGCACTTTGCAGGCCTTGTTCAGCTTCCCCCACCCCACCCCTGGCAATTTTTGCAGAGAATGAGAGCGATAGATTTTTTTCAGGGGGGGGGGGACCAGACACCATAAGTCTTTTCAGAATCTTTATTCAAACAGGGAAAAAGAGCAAAGAGGGCTCAGTAGGCCTCCCCCGCCCCCACCCTTGGCATTTTTTGCAGAGAATGAGAGCAATAGGGTTGTTTTTTTTTGAGGGGGAGAAAAACCAGACACCATAAGTCTTTTTAGAATCTTTATTCAAACAGGGGGAAAAAGCAAAGAGGGCTCAGTAGGCTTCTCAGCTGTTTTGAGACCTTGTCTGGCCCTGTCTTCCCTGTTTTTTGCACTCACCTGTATTGCTGCCATAGGTACTGGTTCAATCGTAGCTTCCAAGCAGTTTTCCAGCATGGAGAAGCAGTTTCTTGCAGTCTCCTGCCCTGCTGCTCATCACCCTCCATTAGTACTGTTCAATGAAAAATTCAAAACTAAACAGGGAAGCTGCCAAAACTCTCCAATCAGGAGAAAGGAAACAAACCATATTTTGTCCAATCACAACCTCTGGAATTAAAAAAATGAAATAACTCACATAAAAATTAATATTTTTAAAAATCCTTTCTTAGTGAGCGCCTAGATACCAAGATGAACATCTACCAAATTTCAGGTTTGTAACTTTAATAGTTTGGGAGATCTGGTGATGAATCAGTGAGTGGTATTTCACATTTATATATATAGATTACACAGTATTTAGAAACTGCACATCTATTTCAGGGAACAATTTAAGCTGAGAAGGACTTGCGAAGGATTCCAGGGTTGGCTGTTTTTCAGGAATAAGTCCCGGGTCCCCAGAACAAGGAACAAAATCCTGGGCCAACCCGTTCATCTGCCCGCTCGATGCCTTTCCTCCTTGTTTTGCACCCAGAAAGAAAAGTTCTCCCGTTTTGCAACAGTCAAATTCGCTTTCAGTTTAGAAATCATAGAGTTCTAGGGCTGGAAGGGACCTTGAGGGTCTTCTAGTCCTTGCTTTCTCACACACACTGCGAGAAAAGTTGTGGAACGTTATTGTAGTTTTTGTAGTGTTCTTCTCCTGGTAGGATCGGCATCCCTCCACCGCCCTTCCTTGGGAAGACAGACTGCCCCCTTCTTTAGGTCTAGATGTGTTTCACCTTAGTCCACCGGCTCTAGATGAATCTAGAACAGGAGGCCATGTCCAAGTGATCCATTCCTCAGAGTTATTTTCACACCATAAACACACAAGGGGTGGCTCGCCTCGGGTAGCGTTGTCAACCTTGTCGCCTCTCAACAATTTGCATAGCTTGGTTGTCCAAGATTTGGGGTGGTTTCCTGAATGGGTCTTGCCATGCATTCCTTCTCTGAAATGTTACAATGTTGTCCCACTGCCTGAAAGCAGGAGAATACGGGAAAGTGATTATGATATGGAACGTACACTCATTGATCGATGAGAATTAGGAAGAGGAGGAAGAAGAGGAAGAGGAGGAAGAA
>JANHFO010006706.1:20118-36411 GCA_032468095.1 Pareas carinatus | reverse complement strand
TCCCTTCCCTCAGTCGTCACCGCCTGGTTGTGGAAGCCCTTTGCTCTCCCGAATGGTGCCCATTGATGTCTTCTTTGCGGAGGGCGAAGGGTCTAGAGCAGTTTCCCCCATTCAGGGGGATCGGGCGTGGGCAATATAGGAGGATTCCTTCTTTTTTATATTTTTTGTAATTCTAAAGTAAGACTGGATATAAATAAGGATATGGAAGAGGAAGAAGAAGAAGAGAACCAAGAGGTAGAGGAGGAAAAAGGAAGAGAAAGGAAGAGAGAAGGGAAGTGAAGATAAGGGAGGGATACAACCCAGAAGGTAGAAGATAGAGATATGAAAGGAAAAATGAGTAAATCCTGGAGTGTGTTAGAAAAGAAAGTTGTATAAAAAGGCAGAAGAAAAGAAGAGGAAGAAGGAAGGAAGAATGAGAAAGTGAGAGAAAGATGGTGAAGAGTTGAAAGTAAAAAGAGGGGCTGAGAAAATGAAGGGGAAAAGAGACAAAGTAGAAAGAAAGATGGCTGAAGAGGTAAGATGTAGAGGAGTAAGTTTAGTGGTAAGTGGTAACAAGGAAGACAGAGAGAAGAGGAAGTAGCGAGGGAAGAAGGACAGGGGAGAAGAAAAAGAAGGTAAAGATAGATATAACTAGAGAATTTAGAATCTCCTCCTTTTTGAACATATTCTTTGTGAAAAGGTTGGGATTTGTTCTTTCTGCTTTCGAACTGCTAGGTTGACAGAAGCTGGGGCAAATAATGGCAGCTCACCCCATCATGTAGCACTCAGATCATTGAAATAGACATTGAAATAGAAAATTACTAAGAACAAACAAAAAAAAATAAGGAATGCGAGCAGAAAATATTAGGAATCAAGAGTGTATTAAATGCTACCTAATTATGTTTATGCCTTATGTACAGGACATTTTTTACTATGAATGTCTTTATTTCAGCTATTTAAAGTTCTTCATAGAGTACTTTGTTTTCAATTATCAAGAATAAATTTTTTTTAAAAAGAAATAATTTTGAATAGATGGTTCCTGCAGAGAGGACTCACAAAACCACTGTCTTCTATCATCCGGTAGTTATATTTTGGAAGCCATGATGAAGGTGAATGGATTCTAGCAAAAAGATGCAAGATGGTTTGGTTAAAGAATGAACAAATTTGGACATCTGTCAGTTGCCTGGCATAAAATTCTTTATAATTTTAACTCTTGCTTGAGAATGAGATGGCTGGCATATAATTGTGTGAGCAAAATTAACTAGAAAATAAGAAAGAAAATAAAAAAGTAAAGGTTCTTTCCAGATTAATTTGGTTCATGATGATTTCATGGATCACACATGTAGCTTTTTTGGGCACAGCATGAAAGTGTAACAGTACAAACAACAAAGGATTGTATTTAAAAAAAACTGAAGCAGTTGCCAATTACTCATATCAACTACAGAAATAGCATCAATATTTGTTCCTCAGGGATAAAACTTTGGGTTAGCTGTGTGACTAATGACTTTCCTGATTTCAGGAGACTGAAAATGGGCTGAAGCAAAACTTTCTGTCAAAGGGGAAACTATGCCATCATAACCCCTGCTTTTAAAAATCCATGAAAAAATAAAGTTACATTTCAGATATATGGCAAATAAATGATTTTATCTTTCAGATGCTACTAAGGTTATGAGATCACAGTGGTCTAGACCTGCTTTTAAGCTTTGCAGAACTTTGAGTATTACATATTTGAAATTGTATTGTTATAATAAAATATTGTTTTGAATAATTCTAAATATTGAGAAAGCTCATTTATTTTCCCTCAATATCAGCAAACATTGAATCTGTTGGACAGAACTCAGAAATGGAATGATTTTAGAATAATTAGATACCTGTCTCTTCAAATTGTAGAATGTTTATCAGATGCATTAAAGTTTAAAAATAATTTTATAGCAGATATTTTCAGAATGTCACAAGGCTAAAAACAGTTTCAATATGCAGCAAGGTCAGAGAAAAATAAGCTCTTGAACCTAACAAATGTAGAATCACAGCATTGCTATCTTTTGTTTTAACAATAGAAAAATAAAAATGCATTTGGATTCTAAACCAAAGATTGAAAGTGGAAAATAAGTTAGACCTTCATCTGCTTGTCTCCTATTACACCCTTGATCCAGCTTGTATTCCTCCATTCATTTGCTCAAAAATGGTTTTCCTAGTTTTATTGAGGTGACGTGCATTTAATTTTTTCTTTCTCTTATTCTCTTTCCAACCTTGGTGACCATAGAATAAGATCCAGTATATAAGAAGAAAAAGGTGGGGTTTTTATTGTTATTTTTGCTTAAATATGAATGTCTCTCTTTTCTCAGCTCAAGTTCCTGAGAAAAAAGTAAAAGCAAGATATAATTTGCTATATTTTGGGAAATCCTGGATGGATAATTATGGTAGAAATTTGGAATTAGACTAGACTTTGGAAAAAGTGCCAAAAGGAGCAACTAGGATGATTAAATACCTGGAGACAAAAACATATGAAGAACATTTGCAGGAATTGAGTATGGCTAGACTAGAGAAAAGGAAAACTACGGGTGACATGATAGCAGTATTCTAGTATTTAAGGGACTGCTACAAAGAAGAGGGAGTCAATTTATTTTCTGAAGCACCAGAAGGCAAAACAAGAAACAATGGATGGAAACTAATCAAGGAGAGAAGCAACCTAGAATTAAGGAGAAACTTGCTAGCAGTGACAACAAGTAATCAGTGGAACAGCTTGCCTTCAGAAGTTATAGGTGCTTCATCACTGAAAACTTTAAAGAAAAGACTGTATATCCACCTGTCTGAAATGATATGAGCAGAGGGTTGGACTAGAAGATCTCCAGCTCTATTCTGATTGAACAGTTTCGCACTGATGCCAATTCAAAGGTTGCAATCCATAGGATGTGATATGCCTAGGATTCAAACAGAAGATAATATATGTAGCTCAAGGTTGAACTGTAGAGTCCTTGGTATTCTTTGAACTTCATTATATGCTTCCAGTCATTTTGTTATCCAGTGCACTGATGGTGTTGACTAATGAAATATCTGAGGGATCTTTGATGCTCTCTGAGGTTGGTTGGTTTTTCACAAACATTTTGTTACCCAAACTAGGTAATATCACCAGTGCTAGTATGGATGGGGTTTGCTCTTAATTTATATTTCAATGGTAGAAGTGGTCTTGATGCTTGTTTGGGAAGATGGACTGTTTATTATTGGTTTGATTGAGGTATTGCTTACTTCTTTATTATTGGTCTGTTGTTAATCCTGGTTGTTAATTTATGCTCATCTGGGTATTGATTGCTGGTGGGGAGGTGTTTTGAGCTTTGGCTTGTTCATTGTCTCTTTTGCACACTATGTAGATGTTATTTATGTCTATGTGTTTATTGATGTCTGATTTGTCAGAGTGCCAGGCTTTCAGAAATTCTCTAGCTTTTTTGGACTTGGCTTGGTCTAAGATGATCATGGTTTCCCAGTTGAAACTATAGTTAAGTCTATACATATGCTGTGAAATTAAAGGGTTTTCAGCATGTCTTCTGACTGCTACCATGTTTTCCGGAAAATAAAACTGGGTCTTATATTAATTTTTTGTTCCAAAAGTTGGATTAGGGCTTATTTTAGAGTTAGGTCTTATTTTCAAGAAAATACTGTACTAAATGTCTCTGTCTGACTGATGATCTTAACTGGGGCTTATTTTTGGAGTGGGGCTTACATTATAATTTATCCTGAAAAATCATACTAGGACTTTTTTCCAGTTAGATCTTATTTTTGGGGAAACAGAGCAGTTGGTGTTCATAGATGCATTCTGCTAGTCTTCTGCCTATTTTATCTATGTAGTGGTGGATGTAGTCTTTACATAGTATGTTGTGGACCAGTGGCCCCTAACCTTTTTGGCAGCAGGGATCTGTTTCATGGAAGACAATTTTTCCACAGACTGGGGGGTGGACAGGAAGGGAAATAAAAACATAGAAAAGCCTCATGGGAAGAGGATTTTTTGTTTTGTGCTGGAGGAAAATTAGAAGTCACAGAGAAACCTTCACTAGAATAGGGGACAAGAGAAGAGACAATTCTAACAACAAAACAAATCAAAGACCTAGCACTTTGAGGAAGTACTAAGAAAACTATTCCAAAAAGAGAGAGGCCAAACCAACTCAGCACTGCACAAGCTGAGCAGCATTGAAAAAGATGCAGAGAGGGATTCCCCTGGACATGCAGCACTTAAGATAAAAGGCAGTTTCTCCGCTCCCTGCCTCCTCCCTGGTTGCAAGCCTAGCTGGGGTCTGCTTAGTTTGCTGCACTATGAAGGGAGAGCAAGCCATATTGGGGTGCCAGAAGGGGGAGAGGAGAAAAGTGAGGAAGAAGAAGAGGAGAAGAGATAGTAAGAGGAAGAGAAATCAGGAAGAGATGGAGGAAGAAGATGACGTCGCAGAAGGAGCAGGAGGAAAGAGAAGGAAAGATGTGGAATCCAGGAATGTAAGCCAGTTGCTAGCACAGCTGGCGAGAAACCTTTGCACTGGACAAGATGACTTTTGCTAAGGTTACTGCAGGGTGCTTATGCTTGTCTAAATTGAGTTCTTACACAGCTTCATTATCTTCCTCCTCATCCTCAATTGCTTACCCACTATATGATAAAGCTATTACATAGCTTACATGCCATGCAGCTAGCCAACACACAGAAAACCTTTGCTATGTTAGCCATTTCAGGCTATTAACTCGGCATGCCATTTCAGTTACTCTGTTGTGATTGGAATGAATATACCAACTCAGTGTTGGTATATTAATTTGTTGAAGTGAGCAAAGTTTGTCAGTTGCAGATATTTCATTAAACTAGTACTACTAGTAGCAATTTATGTAGCATTTATACCATAACAAGTTCATTTACTAACTTAGTAACCTCAATAACACAGGAGTTTTGGAACAATGGTTCTCTTTTATTTCCTTTGAAGATACTTGAATGAGATGATCCATTGGCAAATACTGTTTTGCGCTTCATTAATATGATAGATTATTTACTTGGATGAAAAAAATGCCATGTCTCTGGACTTATAGCTGTGTGATGGGACAGCTCATTGAGAAAGCATTAATTTTTTTCCTGTGTTTGTCACAGTATAATTATTTTTAGTTATTAAGTTAAGAAAATAGTTCTAATATAGCTTGATGCTGATTGATTCCTGGGGTCATCATTGGGACATATTAAAATGTATTTAGCTGATTCATTAATGTTGGTCATTGATTATTTGATAGATCCATAGCTACCGTATGTTTAAATCTACATGTTTATTGATTGCTACTTAGTTGCTAAGCTAGCTTCTAAGAATTCTGACATGTTCTAGGTTTTTTGCTGTTTCCCAGTCAAAGATATGTCTCAGACTTTCTGCAGGAAGGAAGATTAGTGAAGTCACACCATCTAATTCTGACAGCACCACATCACATCACTGCCAAATCAGATAGGCAGCGAATATCATGCACAGAAAGAAGAACTGACCAAGGAAAGGAGGTTGAGTGCCCCAATGTCACCTTGCAGAAGTCTCATTTAACTCTGAAGGATTGTCTGACTGACTGTTATTGTCAGGGTAGTAAAATAAATATAACTGTAAAATGGGTTGGTTAGCCTAATGTCAATTTATAAGTTGAATGAAGCTAGTCATTATGGTTTGTAAACTATGGTTTATAGTTTAGCAAAGAGTTACTGTCATTGTTTAGTTTACTGTCAAATTATTAACAACAACATGGATTACAACAAATAATAACCTTTAACCCCAATAATAACATAATGAAAAAGTAATCTTATATAAAAAAACAGGATTAAAATAAACAGGAATAAACAACTGCCTATTATATTAAGTGCAATGGCACATGGTCATTTCTCAAATAATCTCTGGAAGAGTTTAATCTTCAACAACTTCTAGAAGGCTATCATGGAAGAGGCCAACTTAGATCTTAGAGGGAGGCTGTGGAAAAGGATCTATGATTGAAAATCTGAGCTTTTTGGTTTCAGTCCACATCACCTCATTAAATTGGCATTGAGAGGAAGGTTTTCGCAGGAAAATCTTCTCAGACAGGTTGACTCAGATTTGAGTAAAAGGTAAAGGTTCCCCTCGCACATGCGTGCTAATCGAGTCAACTGTAAGGGCAGTTGTCATCTTTGTTTCAAAGCCGAAGAGCCAGCGCTGTTCGAAAACGTCTCCGTGGTCATGTGGCCAGCATGACAGAAAGCCTAAGGCGAATGGAGCGCTGTTACCTTCCCATCGAACTGGTCCCTATTTTCTACTTGCATTTTTATATACTTTCAAACTGCTAGGCTGGCAGAAGCCGAGGAGACTAATGGGAGCTTACTTCATTACGTGGCTCTAGGAATTTGAACTGTTAGCTTTCTGATCGACACGCTGAGCGTCTTTATCCACTGAGCCACAACGCCCCTTCAGATTCGAGTAGGTAGTCCTAAATGTTGTACAAATGGACCCACTTATGGAAAACAAAATATAAATTAGCATGATATGTGAACGATCATACTGTGGTCAATTAAAGAGAAAGAATTTCTTCATAGCCGAAGGCTCCATGCTGCAACCTAAGAAATACTACCAGATTTATGGTGTAAAATTATTTTAGATGTTATTTCAGTTAGTTTATTACAAATTAAAGGCTTCAGATTTTCATTGAAACACATAGGAATGGAATGGGGATATGGTAATGTTATTTATGAAAAAGATCTTGGAATAATAGCTCATAGCACTGTGATACGGCAACTAGAAGGGGAAATATAATTTTAGACTGTACTTTCAGGAGTATGGTTTCCAAATCATGGGAAATAATTCTTTACCTTAATTCTGTATGGTCAAACTATCCACAGATCTGGTGGCCACACTTTAAGAAGAATTCAAAGAAAGGTTATAAGTATGATCTAAAAGGGAATTTTGAGAGTGAAAATCCATTCTTCATTTCCAATTCACTATTATTCTTACCATATTTTACCTTTTTTCCTTTTACAGATAGTCCTTGACTTACAACTATTCATCTAATGACCATTCAAAACTACAACGGCACTGAAAAAAGTGACTTATGTACATTTTTCACACTTGCAGCCATTGCAGCATCCCCTTGGTCACATGATCAGAATTCAAACACTTGGCAATTGATTCATATGTATGACATTTGCAGCGTCCTTCAGGAAGCTGTTTGGGGGGCTGGGCGTCCCTGACGGCCCTGGCTTTATCTGTGGTTGGGTGAATGCCATTCCCATTCTGTAGCCCAGGAAGTTGACTTCAGGGACTCAATGGAGCATTTTTCTTTCTTTAGATGTAGTCCTGCCTGTCTGAAACAGGTCAGCACTTCCCTGAGGAGTTTGTACAGTTGTGTTTTGTGCGTTTGAGAATGCCCTCCTAATTGGTTGCCCCGGACACAACAGTCTACATGAGGCTGCCTTTGAAGATGACTCAGCAACTGCAACTAGTATAAAATGCAGCAGGTAAAATCCTACTAGTATGGCTCCATCTGACTAGAACAGTTCTAATTTTGAAGTTACTGCCTTGATTGACAGACAGCATCTAAGCACAATTCAGAGTACTAGTTACTACTTTTAATGGCCTTTATGGTACTGTGCTGGTTGTTCTTTCTTTATCAGATTCATAAGCCGATCAACACAAATTTTATTCCAGTATGTATTCATCCTATTATTTAGTGCATCTCATCTTATGGACACCTATGACTCTTATAATTGATCATTCATCTTCCTGGTCTTATAAAATTAATTAATTTTAACTAAAAAAAACCCCAGTTTAATCTTGTACTCCACTTGTTCTGAGTTTGCATTTTCTTTTGGATGAAAGCAATAACTGAAATAAATTGCCAACCTTTTTTAGTAGTTGGCATATTATGTTAACATTCCTCTTGTAATTTCTCTGATAAATGTTTTAAAAGTACACATTAATGGTCATGCATGCCAATCCGTATATATGAATATAATAGGCATCATGCTATGATATCTTTCTATGCTTTAGTAATTTCACAGTGTGATACCAGAACTTTGGAATACACCTTGAACTGTCTGTGAAAATAGGCAACATTCTGTGTACAAATCATTATGTTGCCGTGTGATATGACTGGCTGGAACATTGTAGGAAAGAGAGAAGATATCTGTTAACATCAGCTAGAAAGTTTCTCTTTTACTTTGCTAGTCTATATTGAATACACTGCTTTTACATTTCTATTTTATTAACATCATGGGATATCTGAATATTTGAAAAATGTAACATAGGTATCTAAAGAGAAACTGTTATTTTATAATGCATCAGGGAACCAAAAACTGACCTACTTTTCTGGGGTCTTGAACGAAAGCATAGAAAATCTTTAATGATTTATGGATTGAAGCTGGTGAACTTGTTTTCTGGATGTATCAGCAACTGAACAAAATTAAGTTACCTTCCAGACAGTAAAACTATAAGCTGTACATTTTATATGGACATCTTTTAGCATTAATGATGCATCACGTACAGTCAGCACACAGACAGGTTCATAATAAAATAGCTCCCTGTAGATTAGCCCTTTAGAGTATTGTTTAGGAATTGTTCTACTTCTAAGAGAGTATTTTTCTAAAAAAAAAATAAAAATTTAAACCACAATACTTCTCCACTCTTATCTGAATGGTGCTTACTGTATATCTATTACTAAGCAACCTACTTGAAATATAACATACAAAGATGGATGCAATGTAGTTCAGTAAAAAACAGTTATAATAAGTCTTGAAATACTTTATAGAAGATTAATATAAATACTCTTTTTCAGTTTGTTTTATTCAGCCATAATTGCTACAAATCTACTCTCCATTGAAGACCTGTACATTGCACGAGCCAGAAAGATGGCTGAGAAAATAACTATAGACCCCTCACATCCTAGACATAAACTGCTTCCACTTCTTCCCTCCAGACATCATTATAGGGCACTGCAAGCCAAAACAACTAGACACAAGGTCAGTTTTTTACCCCATGCCATCACTCTGCTGAACAACTATATTCCACAACACTATTAAACTGCCTAGTAGGATTGTGTCACTGTTACCACTATTATCCATTTCATCTTACTCTATTCTCTTATTTGTATGACAATTAACTTGTTGCTTGTATCCTATAATCTATAGTAGTTGTTTTCTTTAGTGTCCTAGTATGACTTGTAGATTGCTATTTAGAATTCTATGTCTGTTCTATGCCTATCACAAGAATATATTTTACGACATGATGAGTGTATTTTATAACATGATGAATGTATTTTATAGCATGATGAATGTATTTTATGACATGATGAATGTATTTTATGACATGATGACATGATGAATGTATTTTAGGATTATGATCATAATTTATCATTTGTAGTTTATATGAACATTTAGAGCATATGCACAATCACACCTGGCCAAAAAAGAATTCTATTCTATTCTATTCCTTGATGAAGAATTCTATAAGCAGATCTTGTTTTAAAAAGTGTGTTCAGTGAAAAACTTCTGGAAAAAATCCTTTGTTATGGATTGTAAGAAAGCTGCACATGTCATATTCCTTATCCTCTCTCTTCTTTTTCATTCCAGACAATCTTATTAATTATAGCTTTTGGGGATTGGGTCTTGAGTATATTTTCATTTATCTAAAATAATATTATCTAAAATACTATTATTCTCTTCTAAAATATTTTTATATGTGGAGATGGGATGGATAAAATGTGTTTCTTTCTTTCCCAGTGAACCTGGAAATAGTCTGTTAGATTAATTCCACATAATCACATCACGGATATAATAACTGAGCACATGTCTTTTGCTTCTTTTATGGCATGACATTTCATGTGGACAGGAGACTTGAATGTCCTTATTTTCTCACGATTCAATGTCTGCTTGTTGGCTAACGCTTAAATTTCTCCAACATCTTTAAAATGATTTTGAAATATTACTGTGAACTTTTCCACCTTAAAGTGCTTCTTGATTCATACAATAGTTGTGCTTCAGTGCCTCATAGTGAAGAGTGAAAATAAGTTGATTCAGATGACAACGTGATCAGCTGCTCTGAGTTTGTAGAGAATGACTGGTTTGAAGCCTTCTCCTATTTTTCTGACATTGAAATCCAATGGTATTCCAAATAGCGTTGTAATTTAAAAGGGAATTTTAATCAATGTTTCATCAAACCAAAATAATCTTGTAATGACTTCTGTATTCTCTGCCCCAACTTATGTATAGACTTGCTGTTGTTTAGAAAAGTTGTAAAATCTTGACTTTCCTAGAAGGCCCTGGGGCAGGGTGATTCTTGAATGTGCATCGTAGACCTAATATTTTAATCTGTTTTGTATTTCCTTGGTAAAATGTCTGATTTCATTTTTTGTCATTGGCTCTTTCCCCCTCTGTTGTTCAGTTCCATGGTTTTTATTTCTTTATGTTGCCTTTATGTTGCCTTTATGTTGCCTTGAGGCACTTTGTTATTGTGTCGCAGACGGTGTTGGCAGGAGACCAGAGGTCGACCCTTAGGCACCTGTCATCTGAGGTGCCGCAAGGGTCGGTTCTCTCACCCCTCCTGTTCAACATCTATGTAAAGCCGCTGGATGAGATCATCCGTGACTTCGAGGTGGAGTATCATCTGTACGCTGATGATACGCAACTGTACATCTCCACCCCAGGCCACCCCAACGATGACGTGGAAATAATGTCCCAGTGTCTGGAAGAAGTGTGGACCTGGATGGGGAGAAACAGGCTCAGACTCAACCCCTCCAAGACCGAATGACTGTGGCTTCCGGCGTTCCGATATAGCCAGTTGATGCCATCTCTGGCTATCGGGGGTGAGTCATTGGCCCCCATGGAAAGGGCCAGCAACTTGGGAGTCCTCCTGGATGCACGGCTGTTGCTGGAAGATCACATGACGCCCGTGACCAGGGGGACTTTTTACCAGGTTTGCCTGGTTTGCCAGTTGCACCCCTTTCTAGATTGGGATGCCCTTCACACAGTCATTCAGCCGTTCGTCATCGCCCGGTTGGATTATTGCAATGCTCTCTACATGAGGCTACAGTTAGTTCAGAGTGCAGCTGCATGGGGGATTATGGGGGTCAGGGGATGTTCTCATGTGACCCTGCTCCTGTGCGAGCTGCACTGGCTTCCCGTGGCCTTTTGGGTGAATTTCAAGGTGTTAGTTACATTCTTTAAAGCCCTCCATGGCATAGGGCCTGGGTATCTGCAGGAGCACCTGTTGCTGACAATTACCTCCACAGACCAGTTCACTCCCACAGAGTGGGTCTTGTCTGGGTGCCATCAGCCAGACAATGCTGGCTGGTGGCCCCAGGGGTAGAGCCTTCTCTGTGGAAGCGCCAAACCTATGGAATGAGCTCCCTCTGGAGATCCGCATGATCGTCGATATCCAGGCCTTCCGGTGTGCCCTCAAGACTCTTCTTTTCATCCAGGCTGGGCTGGCCTGATCCCCAGGGTTTTTTTTTTAGTAGCGTCGGTTCCTTGGGGGGCGGGTATTAGTGGATTTTTAGTGGGTCTAGCGAGTTTTAAGTTTTAATGTTTTTATGGATGAATTTGCAGTCTTTGGTTTAATTATTTTTAAATTGCTTTTTAAACATTGTATTATATAGTTTTTAGACAGCTGGGTCCTTTGGGACAAGGGTGGTATATAAATTTAATAAAATAATAAAAAATAAATAAATACATAACTCAAATAAATGCATTACTGGTGATCGTGTTCTGCTAAAAAGAAAACATAAAAAAGAAGCAAACAAGTCTGTTAATTGTATTATGTAGAAGCTGCTATTGTGTTTTTGGCAGTCTGTCTCAGGGGAATATGCTTCTAAGTAGACATACAGTATAGGTCTAATTTTTTTTAGTTTCCCCTGGAACTTAAAGATAATATTTCTCTTTTATACACAATAGGTGGCAGTATTAGCCAAGATGATGGATAAAATACTAAAATCTCAAAAACAAGCTGTCTCTCTTATCATTCAGTTATGACAACAGCCAATTAGTCTTATTATAATAAAGCAGATACCAGCACCTAATACCTCAGGGAGTCTATGTACAATGAACAATCAAAGTCTGTAATAGAGATTCTGTTTTTTTCTGTACAATTGAGAACTTAAAATAAATGATATCGATATAAAAAGGTTAAATATGTGGATAATTTCATGGCTCTTTTAAAATTCATGTGCTTTTCTAAACCAACAGAACACTTTTGACTGACCATGTAATTGATTGCTTCAACTTACAATTCTATCAATATTCAAAATGTTGTGACAAACAATTTGTCACCCATGTCTCAGTATAATGAATAGTCATTTGATATGAATAGTGTCAAAAAAGATTTTAGTGTTGAGATGACATAAACCATTATGATGATACATTTTGGTGATACATTTTACATTGATACATTTTAAATTTCTATCATTCATTAAAAATGATTAACATTGTACAAATCAAATCAATCTTTTATCTCTAGCTTTCTCTATTGCTACTTTAACACTAAGCTACTATTGAAACTGCTTATTTTTTAGTTTATTTCCCATGCAATACCCCATAGAAACAGCCAGAACGTCAACTGCACAATGTCAACTTTATTTTAAACCACGATATAAAGACACCTCTGCATCATAATATATTTCATTGGAAGAGTTTCTTTGTTAATCATTTATAAATTTTTAATAAACTGTTCCTAATGAATCAGAACAGGATTCTGGGCTGTCAGCTTCGTTCATTAGGTTTTACTGGTTTTGAGGTCAAAATGGTAGGTTTAACACCAATAGTAGGAATAATTAGAGACATGTTATAAGAATCAGAACTAAATAGTTGCAGAAAATCATCTCTATAGTAAAGAAAGTATGAAGTAACCAAACAGCATCATTGTGGGTTCTAAATATGATGTAGTGATGTGAAATATTCACATGCAAAGGAAAGCAGACAGTTCCTGCACCTCATTGTATAAAATGATAAACTGTGTAAAAAACTTAAAGGTGGCACTTGGTATATTGTGTTGGCGGGGAATACTTTTGTGCTTTAAATAATAAAGTGTAATAATGCTAATTCCTCCATATGTAAATCCAATTTTGGTCCCTGAAAGTGAGAGTCTGCAAGAAGTTAATAGCTTGCTCAGATCCAGGAAGGATATGTGAATACGTCTGTTTGAAAATCAATCAATTTCTTAACTTTCTTTTCAATTAGCGTTTCTTAATTATCCCTAGTTTCTGATCATATGAAAAATATATCTACATATTTCACCAAATGTATAGGAATTCTCACTTTATACAAAAAGTGTAAAAAGGGTTATGAATTAAAATGGCTGAGATGGGATGTGCATTTAACAGAGTTCAAAATTTCCAGTTGAGGAGCTAATTGGGATGGTGAAGTAACCAAGAAGACCATTTGTTCTGACCTGCAGCTCATGTGAGGTGTCAAATTTAGGCAATTGCTCTTTTTATTTTTAAAAAAATATAGTAGATCATAATCTTAATATGCTTTTCTTTTGCTTTCATATCTGACTTTCTGAGAATATGTAAAATTTTGGGAGTGTAGTTTTAGGAGCAATTAAGTAAAGAGGATCACAATGAATACCTGGAAAGATTCTGAAAAGATAATTTTCAGCAACAAATCTGCAAACACTGAGAGGCAAACAAAGTCATAACCAGAAGCCAACATGGATTTGTCAAAAACAGATTATGCCAGACAGATCTAATTGCATTCTTTGACAAACTGACAACATTAGTGGACCGGCAAAAGGCTGTGGAGATAATTTGCTTGGACTTCAGTAAGACATTTTATAAAGTAGACCAAAACCTACTACTTGATAACATAGAAAAATGTGGATTAGATAGCATCACCACTAGATGTATTTGTAACTGGCTGACCAGCATACTCAATGTGCAGTCTTTAATGGAACTGCATATATTGTACGTGGAGGAAAATATGCAGTGAGATAGTCTTGGGCCTGGTACTCTTCAATATCTACATCAATAACTTAGACGAAGGGATAGATGGAGAACTCATCAAATTTGCAGATGAAACCTAGAAGGATAGAATCAAGATCATCTAAGGTGTTAATACCACTTTATTAGATTTGATCACAAGGATATTTTTTTAAAAATGTTGAGACTCTAGAAAGAGTGCAGAAAAGAGCAACAAAAATGTTTAGGGCAGGGGTCCCCAATCTGTGGGTCATGGCCCACTCGTGGGCCACGGCCTATTGGCAACTGGGCCACATGAGTGATGAGCAGTCATGCACACAGCAACACATGTGCGCACACAGCTCCACTTGCATGAGCGCTGTGCAATTGTGGCACCCCACATGTGCACATGAACTATTGGCATGCACATGCATGTACACACTCACCTTTCTCCCCCCCAACCCACGCTGGGTCACAAACCAGGAAAGGTTGAGAAATGCTGGATTAGGCGACTGAAAGCTAAAACATGCAAAGAACGATTGCAGGAATTGGGTATGTATAGTTTAATGAACAAAAGGACTAGGAGTGACATGATAGCAGTGTTCCAATATCTAATGGGCTGTCACAAAGAAGAGGGGTGTCAACTTATTCTCCAAAGCACTTGAAGGAAGGAGAAGAAGCAATGGTTAGAAACTGCACACTCAGCGCTCATTTTCCGCGCCCATCTCGCTCATTCTCCCCAATTCCAGCCACTACAAACACACTGTTGAGTCAATTAGTTCATAAAGTGCTAAGTTCCATCACAAGTTTTTTCTATATCTGGGATATAAAAAGTGTTAACTGTCATCACAAGATTCTTCTGTGTCTGAGATCTTAAGAAATGTAATTTGATGTTCTTGGCGGCCAGCAATTTATTACATTCCATAGAGTCTGTGATGGGCTGTGGCGTATGCTCCGTGTTGTTTTTCTCATTGGAGTAAGCGAGGTGGTACTTATTAGTTGGATGAAAACTCTTAGGTAACCCCAGGACTGTAGGCTGTGTTAGGAAACAAATTAAACAAGCAATTGAGAAGAAGACAACAAAAAAGACATTTCTGTGATATTGCCAAACAGTCATGATGATGAGTCCAAGAAGTTACCAGTAATCAAGCTCAGGTCAGAAGAAATTTAAATCTGATGAGTACTCACATCAGATTAAGAAAGGTCTTTTTAAATGTTATAAATTGTTTTCTTTCTAACTCTCCACCTTGTCATTAAAAAGATTAAAAAGATTAGGAAAACATTCTAGTAGAATGGCACTATACGGGAACAAATAAACATAGTTCAAAAGCTGGCTCAAATAGTGCAAAATGTGTGCAAGCTAAGGTGGCTGAACCAGCAGGAGACTCTTCTAACACAAATCTGTTGCAAACTGAAGACTGTTATGTCCTTGCTTTCTGAGCACCAACTGGGAGCTATGAAACATTTTCAGATAAAACTAGTTATTTACTAGGAAGGACTTTTTCCTAAGTAAAGTTTTGTGCCTATCAGTTATCCAGCTTTGAACTGTCACTCATACTCAGGTGCTCAGTGATGCTGTGATTTCAGCCTCTGCAAGTCCTGGACTCTTTGACTCCAGTTATGGATTCCTTGGATCCAGCTACTTTTTTGAGATGTATCAGAATCAGGAGTCAGGGAATAAGATGATTCGTCTCTGCCAAAAACTCTTTTAGCAGAGAGATGACAGAAATATTAGTCACAGGCATGAATTCATTTTGGAATGAGTGAGAAATTGAGTTTACAATGGTCCATTTAGATTAGATATTATTTGTAGGAAAGCACGTATGTAGAAGAATAAATAAATACAAATGCATGCCCTATTTGGAATGCAAATTCATGCCCATTCATTCCCTTCAGCAATGGTTCTTTAATACTGTATCATTTTGGATCCCACTGTATCATTTTGGGTTCCATAATTACAACAATAATAACTTGCTTCACAGAATTCTACAGGTAAAAACTCCAAAATGTCTAGCTTCAAATGAGAGTATTGATTTTTTTTTTTTAAGGGAGGCAGGAAGGCAGAGAAAAATTTAGGAGAGAAATCTGAAATTGCATGTGAGACTCACAAAAATGAACTACTAAAGAAAGAAAAATTTAAAGGGATTTTACTTAAGGAAATATCCTATTCGAAGAACTACCAAAGAGTAAATTACATCCCTACCAAAACTGGTAGGTCTAGCTACTGTATATAAAGAAGCAGCAAAGCCCACACTCATCTTTACTGCTGTTATCTAGTTAGGTAATAAAACATCTGTATGATATGGATTTATTTCAGTGGCCTGGCATGGACTGCTCTTATGTTGGTGAGCAAGCCATTGGGGGGAGTAAAAAAAAACGGGGGGGGGGTTGGTACAAAAATAAGGTCTTGGAAGA